>PVLC010007933.1:0-25533 GCA_004027655.1 Graphiurus murinus
TGTAATTACACAATCATATCAAGGTCACTCACCAAAGTGAACCTGAGGGGGAGGGAAGGGGAGGGGATTGGGGTGGGAATTGGGGAAAGGGTCAAATGACAACTGTGTGCAAATATGTTGTTAACAATCCGTACGCAACAAAGATGTATGCTATATTGCACGAATTACTACAATAAAAAAATTAAAAAAAAAAAATAAAGTGTGCTGCTGTGAGCATGGATATGCAGGTATCATTATAATATTCTGATTTTATTTCCTTTGGGAAGATACCGGGGAGCACTATTGCTGGGCCATATGGTAGTTCCATCCCCAGTCTTCTGAGAAGCCTCCACACTGATCTCCGCAATGGCAGTACTAGTTTGTAGTCCTACCAACAGTGTAATAGGGTTCCTATTTCCCCACATCCTTACCAGCATTTATTAGTATTTGTGTCTTTGATGATTTCCATTCTAAATGGAGTTAGATTAGACGGAATCTCTTTGTAGTTTTAATTAGCATTTCCCTTATTGCTAAACATGTTTAACATTTTTTCATATATTTGTTGGCCATTTTTATTCTTTTTTATTGTGAAGAGTCTATTCAGTTTGGTTTCCTTTGCTGTACAGAAGCTTTTTAATTTAATGCCATCCAATTCATTAATTCTTGATTTAATTTCCTGCATTTGGGTCTTATTGAGGAAGTTTCTACCTGTACCTATATATTAGAGTGTTGGTCCTATGCCCTCTTCTAGAAGTTTCAAATTTTATGATCTAATTTCTAGGTCTTTGAACCATCTTGAGTTGACTCTTGTACAGAGGTTAGGGTTTAATTCTACTTTTCTATATGTAGATAGCAAGTTTTCCCAACATCATTTGCTGAAAAGATTGTATGTTTTTAGATCCTTTATTAAAGATCAACTGGTTATAGATATGAAACTAAGTTTCTGAGTCTTCTATTCTGTTCCATTGGTTTATGTGTCTGTTTTTGTGCCAACACCGTGATCTTTTTATTACTTTCACTTTGTAGTATAATTTTAAGTCAGTTATTGTGATGTCTTTGTCATGGTTATTATTGCTGAGAATTGCTTTGACCATTCTCAGTCTTTTTTTTTTTTTTTGGATTTTTTAAAACAGATTTCTCTAGGTCTATAAAAAAATGGGATTTTTTTTTTTTTTTTTTTTTTTTTTTGTGGTACTGGGGATTGGACTCAGGGGCATTCTACCTCCGAGCTACACCCCCAGTCCTATTTTTTTTATTCTTTTATTTTGAAACCCAGTCTCCCTAAGTTGCGGAGTGCCTCACTAGGTAGCTGAGGCTGGCCACGAACCCGGATCCTCCGGTCTCAACCTCCCAAATGCTGGGATGGTATTTTCATAGGGATTGCATTGTATGTGTAGATCACTTTTGTAGGATAGCCATTTTGATTATATTTATTCTGCTTATACAAAAACATGGGAGGTTTTTTCATCTTCTAAAATCCTCTTCAATTTCTTTCTTTAGTGATTTAATATTTTCACTGTAGAAGTCTTTCACCCCGGTGGTTAAATTTGTTCCTAAGTATTTTATCCTTTTGGGGATTTTTGTGAATGGATTTTTTCTGTATTTTTTTTTCAATAGATTCATAGTTGGTGTAAAAGAATCCTAGTGATTTTCACAAGTTGATTTTGTATCCTACTACTTTGATGAAACTATCACCTCTAGAAGTCTTCTGATTTTTTTTTATTCTCTAAGGATTATGTCATCAGCAAACAAAGATAGTTTCAGTTCTTCTTTCCCCATTTGTATTCCTTTGATTCCTTTCTCCTCTTATTGCTAAAGCTAGAGTTTTGAGTACTATGTTGAATACTAGTGGTGATGGTGGGCATCTTTGTCTTGTTTCTGATCTTAAGAGAAATTCTGTCAGTTTTTCCCCATTCATAATGATGCTGGCCTTGGGTTTATTGCCTTTATAATGTCAATGTAGGTTCCTTCTATTCCTAAGTTCCTCAGCATTTTTTATTATGAAAGGGTATTGGATTTTGTCACATGCTTTTTCTGTATCTATTAAAACAATTATGTTATTTTTGTTCTTAGCTCTATTAATATTGTGAATTACACTTACCGATTTGTGTATGTTGAACCAGCCTTGCATCCCTGGGATAAAACCTACTTGGTCACAATGAAATATTTTCTTGATGTCATTTTGAATGCAAATTGCCATTATTTTATTGAGAATTTTTGCATGTATGTTCATCAATGATACTGGTCTGTAATTTTCTTTTCTCATGGTATTTTTATTTGTTTGGGGGATTAAGGTGATGCTGGCTTCATAGAATGAGTTTGGTAGTTTTTCTTATTTTTCTATTTCATGGAATAATTTGAGGAGTATTGAACTTAGTTCTTCTATAAAGGTCTTGTAGAATTCACCTGGGAATCTGTCTAGGCCTGAACTTTTCTTTGATGGGAGACCTTTTATTGCTGTTTTGATTGCTTTTCTTCCTATTGGTCTGTTTAGGTTTTCTCTGTCCTCTTGGTCCAATTAAAGTAAGTTGCAGGTGTCTAGGAACATGTCAATTTTCTACGGGTTTTCTATTTTATTGGAGTATAAGTTTTCAAAATAGTAATAATTTTTGGATTTTGAATTTCTAATAATTTTTTTGATTATCCATGGTGATATCTTCATTTTCATCTCTTACCCTTGAGATTTGGGTCTATCTTTTCTTTATTTTTGTTAGATTGGCTAAGGACTTGCCGATCTTATTTATCTTTAAAAAAAAAACAGCTATTTGTTTTATTGGTCAACTGAACTATTTTTGTTTGTTAATTTATTTTCTATTTCATTAATTTCTGCTTCGATTTTGATTATTTCCTGCCTTCTGCTGGCTTTGTGGTTAGTTTGTTTCTGCTTCTCAAGGGCCTTGAGGTGCACCATTAGACTGTTTATTTGCAGTCTTTCTATTTTTCTTCTGTGGGCACTTAATGCTATAACATTTTCTTTTAACACCGCCTTGAGAGTGTCCTATAGATTTTGGTATGGTGTGTCTCCATTTTCATTTGATTCTAGGATTTTTAAAAAATTTCTCCTCTTATTTCTTCTCTGATTCAGTCTTCATTTAGTAGTGTAGCATTAAATATTTATGTATTTGTGTAGTTCCTCTGGATCATCTTGTTGTTGGTCTCTATTTTCAGTCTGTTATAATCTGAGAGGATGCAGAGAATTATATTATTTTTTTAATTTGCTGGAGATATTTTTCTGACCTAGAATATGTTCTATTTTGGAGAAGCTTTCATGAGCAGCTGAGAAGAATGTGTATTCAGCTGTTGTCGGATGGAATATTCTGAAAATATCAGTTATATCTAATTGGTTTATAGCGTTCTTTAGGTCTGAAGTATCTTTACAAATCTTCTTTGGACAACTGAGCTAAGGGTATGAGAGGTGCACTGTAGTCTCTTAGGATTATTGTATTGGGGTCTATCTGGGTCTTCAAGTCAAAAATAGTTTTACATAAGTAAGTGCACCAATATTAGGGGCAAATATTTAAAATGGTTATGTTCATTTTGGATGGTGACCATCTTTGTCTCTTCTGACAAGTTTTGGCTTAAAGTTTGCTATGTCAGATATGAGGGTACTCACTCCTGCTGGCCTTTGGTCTCCATTTGCATGGAATAGTTTTTGCATCCTCTCACCTTGAGCTTGTGAATCTCTCTTTCTATAAGATGTGTTCAGCTCTACTTTCTTGAGCTCAGTGGTAGAGCATTTGATGGAATGTACAAGGCCCTGGGGTCCATCCACAGCACCTCAAAAACAAAACAAACAAACCAAATCTCACCAGTGAATCCTATTATAAACATAGCCAAAGTAGTCAAAGTTTCTACTGATATATCTGTGCTCTTATTCAACATTATTTCTTACTACAAACTTCAGACTTTTAGAAGGTAGATACCTGATGGACTAAGGAAACTTGGTAGGACTAAAGGGCTACTCATAATGAATGTAGCTGTCACCATCAAAAGAACCATGAAATATTACAGCTCTGGATCCATCATTGCTGAACAAATAATGGAATGGATTAACTCTTCAGAAGAATATAGCAGCTGTAGCCTGATACTTCATCCTTTTATCATGCTAGAGCTTGAAATGGCAAAGGATCTGAAAGCAAATTAATCAATAGCTTATTAGAAAAGATTAGCTTCCTCCACATTAATGAATTAAAAATAAAAGCCAGCTGCTTTAATGATCCATGGTTAGAAACCAAAATAAATTTTAAAGAGGTACAACTCTTATAGGCTTGTAAATAATTATTAACTTTTATTTATTTATTTATTTATTTATTTGGTACTGGGGATTGAACTCAGGGGCATTCTACCTCTGAGCTATACACCTAGCCCTATTTTTTATTCTTTATTTTAAAACAGGGTCTCACTGAGTTGCGGAGTGCCTCACTAGGTAGCTGAGGCTGGCCTCGAACCCCAATCCTCTGGTCTCAGCCTCCCAAATGCTGGGATTACAAGCATGCGCCACCACTCCCGGCTTATTATTAACTTTTAAAAATATTTATGGATTTCTTTCAACTAGAAGAAAATCTGTATTTGGTATCTTCTATAAGTTCTTTTTATTTTTTTAAAACTCAGTAAACTAAGCTTTTCCTGATTCTACAGTCTTGAGAAATTCATAAATGGGTTGATTTAAGATGAACATTAAAAAACTAGAATGAATACTGTTCAAAAGTTACCTCTTGTGGAACTAAACCCAGGACCTTAATCATGCTAGCAAGTGCTTTACCTATGAGCTATATCCTCAATCTGAAAGTTCACATGATATTTTATAAAGGCTTAGGCCTTCATATTTAATTATAGCTATCTAAAGGCAACACAATAACTTTCTTTCTGGAATTTTTCTTTTCCTTACCACATAAAATTGAATTTAAAATAAATGGCACACTTTTAGTTTTATATATGGAAATAACTTTGAGCATGCAGAAAAGTTACAAGAGTAGTACAAAGAACACTTGTTATCTGTTTTACTCAGGTTCATCCATTGTCAACATTTTGTCCATTTGCTTGACCTTTATAATTTGCTCTCTTTCTACATTTTTTCTGAACGATGCAAACTATTAGTTGCATTCAACATGATCCCTACCATCAAAGACTTCTGTGTGTATTTTCTAACAATTAGGATATGCTCTTACACTACTACTACATAACTTTTAACTTTTAATGATGTACTATCAATATTTTATTACTGAGTTAAGTCCTATGTAGCTTTGTTTTTTCCTTCAATACAAAATCCACTTTGGGATCACACAGTGCATTTGATTTTCAGATTTCTTGATTCTTCTTTAATCTGGAAGTTTCCTTGGCTTTTTTTTTTCTTTAATCTCCCCAAGTATGAATCTTTATTTTTTTATTAATTGGTACATTGTAATCATACATCTTTGTTAGGTACAAGCTAATAAAGACATATATGCACACATTTCTCATTTAACCCCTTCCCCAATTCCCACCACACTCCCTCGCCCGCCCTCCTTCTCAAGTTTCCTTGGCTTTTTTTAAAAAAAATTATGACATTTCAGAAAAAATACATCCTTCCCCTCTCCCCTTCTTAACAAAAGATCATCATTTGAGATTTTTCTAGTATTTCCCTATGATTAGATTCAAGTAAGCATTCTTAGCATGAGTATTGTACAGGTCATTTTATGTCTTTCTCAGAGTATTACATGCAGAGGCATATGGTGCCTATCTGTCATTCATTGTTGAGGTAAACTTTTACCACCAGGTCAAGGTAAGTTTCAGTTACTCCACTGTGTAGTTACTATATTTTTTCTCTCAAAATTAGAAAACTGTCTATAAGGAGACATTTTAAGACAATGCTATATCCTGCTTTTTATCAAAATTTCCTCCTGACTTACCATTCATTTGTGAATCTTGCACCAACTTATCTTTATTTTGATGGTTATAAACAATGACTATCAAACTCCAGCACACCCTGCACATTTACCAGTCAGCCTTCTGCTGCAACCAAGAGCCTTCCCTCCTCCCAAGTTCTATATTAATTTGTTTATAATTCACATGCAGTTTTGAATTCTTATGCTGTTCAAAGTTTCTGGATTTATTACTGTACGTAATAATTGCAATGGTCAAACTGTCCAGGATTTGGCCTGTGTGAGCCCTTGAAGCTGTCTCCTGATTCTTATGATTTGTACTAGAGGGTTCATTCCTTAATGTAATATATGGTAGGATCATGAGCTCCAAAGTTTCACAATCTCCAGTCTCTCTTTGTTCTACACATATCATCTAGGGTGTTTACAAATACAGATTAATTATTTATACCCAAACCTACTGGACTAGATTTTCTGGGGATTAGCAAACCCAGATGGTTTTTATTAATAATAAAGGTCTCCAAATCAAAGACATAGATAATGTCAAAGAAAAATTTCACCATATGGAGTTAAACAAGTAAGAAAACTTCATTAAAGATTAATGTAGTCTGGGTTGAGACTATTGTCTTGGGAGACAAATATTGAGAACAATCTGTTGAAATAATAAGGCAAGAGGATTTTAAACACTGGGATGAACTAAAAAAAATTACTGGAGGACTTCAAGAGGGAAACTGGTCAAAGTAATTAATCCATTTCTACTATCTAATTGATACTTCCAAGTGAGGCCCCCATAGAGACTGAGAGATTGGAACCATTTCCTTTTTGATGGTTTTAAATGTCAAGAAATGAGCCAGTGTGGTGGCACATGCCTATAATCCTAGTAGTAGAGAGGCTGAGAGGTATGGGAGGTGTAGCTTAGAGGTAGAATGCCTTTGGGTTCAATCCACACCAAATAAATAATTAATTAATTAATTTCAAAGTATGGCTCTCCGATTCTTAAGAAAGACATTTCAGGCTTATAGAAGGTTGACAATTCTTTCTAAGGGCAGAAAAATAATTCACAATTCCAAGTTTTTTAAAGTAAATTCTCTTTTAAAAAGCATAGTTGGAGGCCTATAGAATGAAAGAAACCTACTTAAAGTCTGGCCAAACTAAGGAGAATATCCAGACCATCTTGGTCAATAGTAGTTCTACAAAGGCACAGACTAGAACTACCTTGTTCTCTGAATTAATCTTTGGATTCTCTGTGACTACCTCAGTTCTTGCCATGTAGGAGGCTCTCAGTAAATATATGTGAAATGAATGGAAAATTTGATTATTTGCCTTATAATCAGAGGCATCTGGGAAATTTTATTTTATTTTTAGAAATTTACTTAAACTCTACAGGTATTCCTCTGTTTCTTTAGGCAGTATTTTGAAAACCCACAAATCTCCTAGAGAGCTTCATAAATATCAGATTCCAGAGATGTAGCTAAGATGTTATTGAATTAGAATGTCAGGAAGTGTATTGTATTTTAATGCAATTTAAAATGCTACCAAGGGAGATGATTTAAGTATCTATTTCCTTAACAGCTCAACACCATAGGACCATATTTAAAAACTCAACCTGTATTTATTTTGACAAGATTTCACATGACTGTTTTAAGCTCAAATTTTAAAAAATGGATTGAATTGCTATTTCCTAACAGGAGGATCCCTGTGGTGTATTGAACGCCAGTCTTAATAATACCTTCTTCTTCTGCAGCCCTAAGGTTTTATGAGAAGTATAAGAGCAAGGCCTGCTGAGATTTTAAATGCAGCTTCTACTACTGCTGTGTTCTGAAAACTAAAGGTGTTGAACCATGTGTATTAGTAACTATTAAAGTAAAAGTTTGGCTAAATCAGACCTTCTTGAGTAAGACTGTGTCTTAACAAAATAAAACAACACACACACACACACACACACACACACACACACACACACACTGATTTCTTTCTTTCCTTTAAATACATTGTGGATTCTATCCCCAGGACAATACATGAATTTCATCCTAGGGAGTCTAATGGCATTTGTCCCTCCTTTGTGCCACAAAAACTAGTTGGAGAAATTAATTGCCTATGTAATCATTTTAAATGGTATTAAAAATATTTACTAATTAGTATCAATTATAAAACTCCCAGAGATGGTAAGAAAACCTCTAAATCTTGCAATACTGTGGAAATTAAAGCTTTTATTCAATGGCTATGGAAATTATAATAAAAATAATTTGGGGTGCTGTTTAAGGGCTTACCGCATTCTACGTGTGTTTCTAAATGGTTCTTGTGCATCATTATTTAATTTCATAATGGCTCCAGAAGGTAGATAATTATTATTCTCATTTTGCAGATGAAGACACTGAGTCCAAGTGAATTAATTTGGTCAAGGATACACTGCTAGTAAATGTAGGAGCAGAGCTTCACTTGCTAGGGGGCTACCTGAGCACTAATATACTATTTAAAGTGGTGGTTTTCAACTGTCCTTAACCCTCAGACGACATGAACATTAGGGACATTTTTGTCATGCAGAGGGGCAGAGAGTGTGTGTGCTATTGATATCTCTGCATAGATGTCAGGAACACTGCTAAACATCCTAAAATACATAGTATATTATCGAGCCCAATTTTTCAAAAAACCCAATTCAATATAAACCCCCAAATTTATTTCTATAGCAAGCTAAATTAGAGTGTTGGCATCGCTGATAATTCTGCCAGGCCTTATGAGTTGGGATCCCTCCTGATCAAACAAAAAAATAGAATGGAGCTAACATAAAAGTAGTCATTTTTTCCTTTTAGAGGGGAGTAATTTAGTTTAGACAGAAACGCTGCCAGATAAACTAAAGAAAGAAACTGAGCATATTGGAAAATCAAATTTCTTGAAACTAATAATATATATGTATATTTCATTTCCTGAAGATGCCTCATGTTATTAAGTAGGGAAGCTCATACTATCAATTTCAAGGTCTTTGTAGTAATAAGACCCTGGAGAGAACAGCAAGAAACTAAACCTCTCTAGAATATTAAAAATTTTTAATTTAGTCAATCTTTAATTTAGTATTTTACAAAACGACACACCAGAAATACTGATTATAAAGGTGTCTATTTCCACAGAGAATCTCTGAGTCAACTCTACCAAATGTTTTATTTCATGAATAATTGTTTTCCTCAAAGATATTTTCATTTCAGGGCAAGACACATTGAAATGTTAGTTTCTGTGAAATTGAGCCTATTTAGGTAATATACCCTCCTTGCTATATTCATTAAGAGCTAATATTCCATTTAATTGTAATTAAGATGACTTCCTTGATTTAGAATTAAATTTAGATAAAAGTAAGCCATTCCAATATGAAAAAAAAACCTAAAGTCATTGTTAAATCAACAGAATTTTATATTCCTTTGCTTTTTCTGAACTCAATTAAAATATACTCTAACTGGAAAATAAGAAAAGTAAATAAAATTTTGCCAAAAATTAAATTTAAACTTTCTTTTATAAGAACACAGTTGACAAATTTTGAGAAAATATCAAAGGAATATTTTATAACTTTTTAAAATTAATGGACTAGATGAATATTTCTTTCTCTAGTTGTATATCAAAGTCTATATCCCTAAGCCATGGGCATTTAGTATATACTTTAATGTTTTGGTAATGCCTTTCTAAAGTATCTTCTTTAGTCTTTGGATCAATAACAATAAAATAAATTGCTCTGATAAATTATCATTTATTATGGAATCCAAATATTTAAAAACAAATTTTTCTAGCACAGTATTTCTCATCTGTTAACAATAACTTCCTGTCAAATGTAAAATGCTGCACGTAAAATATTTTTTCAAATTTAAAGTAGTCATCATGCATGGGCAATCCATGTCCACTTTCATTTTGTAAAGAGTAAGAAGTTATTACCAAGTAAAGCAATTTTAGAGTCAGTAGAGCTTGAAAAGTTTACCTAGTGCAGTCTGTTCCTTCTAGAGTTGAGAACACATGTCAGAGAGAAAGACTTTTTCAAAATAACATAGAGTACAGCTGGGACTGAATTCCATGCAGTCTCTCCTACATTTTTCCACAAGTACTTGGAAGTGAAAATTAGGTTTATTCCTATTTAAAACATGGAATGCCAAGTATAGTATAATTTCCCAAACTAGTTGTGGTCACTGGATGAAGAAGAGTTCACAATCAAATTTAAGTAGTAATAAACAGAATAGTTAGGGAAGAGTAGCACATGGAAAAAAACTATAGCAGAGGAAGCTCATTTTCACTTGTGATGAACAGGGAGATCTTTAAGGAGACTGGTTTATTTGAGATGCTTTTCAAGTGGGAATGAGGTTTCAAGAGAAAGAGTAGAAAAAGGGGGACTTATTGATGGAGGACCTATGCAAACAGACAGAAAATCATCTATTATCATTGAGAAAAAGTGAATAGAATAATTTTTCCAAGGCATATGATTTTCATAGAGAATGTGGTGAAAACTTAATCAAGATAATTAGAGCCTAATATTCTGATGCAGTACATGTTTTTAAGGATTGCACAGAGTCCTAGTTTCCGCTAGAAGTGAATGATTAAGAGAATTTGTGGAAAGGGCTCCTTAATTGTGGTCTTAAGGCTGTTCTATCAATAGAGAATAAATAAGTGGCATATAAGAAAACTTTTGTTTGTATATTTCCTCGGGTTTATTCCTTGTAGTCAGATCCTGTGGAACCCAAGTAATAACACAAAATTTTAGGAACCTACTAAAATTGTTGCACATAAACTTTGGAAGTGAAGAATTTTAGAGCTTCTTATGATTTTTGGCATCCATTTCCTTGTATTCCTGATATTTGTAAATAATTTTGGCAAGTCAAGTTGGAAAACTACAGAAGTAGTGAATTATGGATAAAATTCTACTTGAATTAATCAACATTTGGAGTTCACCAGTAAAGCTTTCAAAATAGGAAAAAAATAATAATTTTGCAAGAAAATGAGGAATTAAAGAGAAATTTTTTAAAAATCCTAAAAGAATTTATTCATCATTGTTCTGCCTTTCTTTCATGTTTTACTAAGAATCCAAAGATTCAATTGCTGTGTAGTTTGGGTGCCCCTCTTGAAAACAGTTTAAGATTTCTATTTCTTATTAGACAGTTACTCTTTTAAAGTGATACTGGCAAAAGAGGTTATCTAGATCAGTACACTTTTAAGTCAATTTAGGATGCTTCAGCAAAGGATTCAAGCATGAAAATGAAATGAAGATGTTCAAGCTTAAATGTAATACTTGAATTCATGGTTTCCTATGATAATATGAAACACAGGTCTCCAAATGAATAGTGACTAATGGGTATTCCATGCTTGGGACCAAATATTATTCTATAAGGTTTACATATATTAAAATAACAGCCCAATCAGGTATGTTTTTCTCTGGTACTGGGGATTGAACCCAGGGGCATTCTACCTCAGAGCTACACCCCCAGTCCTATTTTTTATTCTTTATTTTTGAAACAGGGTCTCGCTAAGTTGCGGAGTGCCTCACTAGGTAGCTGAGGTTGGCTGCAAACCCGGGTCCTTCGGTCTCAGCCTCCCAAATGCTGGGATTACAAGCGTGCGCCACCATGCCTGGCCAAACAGGTATTTTACAAAGAGAGAAACTAAAACACAAAGATATCTAGGAGCTTGCCAAATGATGGAGCTGAGAAGGAAATATTGTCAGTCTGACTCCAGAGCACATTCTCTGTTCCATATTTTTCTTAAAACAGGGGAGGAGGGATTCTCTACATCAAGGGAAAAAGTAGGGAGAGCATGAGAAGGGATATTAGATTAACAGACCCTCATATTAAAGCAAGGTCAAAGAATTAGAATGCGTATTTGTTTTTGTTTTCGTTTTTAGTTTCCCCCGATTGGAACTAAGACACCTTGTAGAGTAACTGACTCTATTGGAGGCATAAATCTTATGGTTAGCCTATGACAATTTGTTACTGCAAGAAAACAAAGGTACTTCCAAAGATGTCTATGGCTAGATGAAGCAATCTGGATCCCATATGGATATACAGCAGCTATGCTACTGCAACTTAAGTACAGCGGTCACAGTATGAGAAACATATAATGACTTCAATTATTGAAACCCATTGAGATGGAAAAAAGCTGTAAGTTCAAGATGATGCTCAAAATGAATTAATAATATGAAGTATGTATTATGGACTGAATATCTGTATCCCCCAAAAATTCATAATATGTGGAAGCCTTAATTCCCAGTGCAATGGTCTTTGGATATGGAGCCCTTAGGTGGTGACTAAGACATAAGAGTAAAATCCTCATGAATGGGACTAGTGTCCCTATTAGAAGGCACACAAGAAATATGATCTCTCTCCCTCTACCATGTAAAGATACGGCAAGACAGTATCTACCTGAAGCTCAGGTAGATACTTTGATCTTGATGTTCCCAGCCTCCAGAACTATGAGAAATAAATTGCTATTGTTTAAGTCACCCAGATTATAATATTTTTGTTATAGCACCTTGAAATAAGGCAGTATATGAGAAATATATAAATATATGTGTGTCTGTGTTATTTGATGGGTAGAAGGTTGTCAAAAACATAAATATATAACCAGTGATAGAGTAGAAATGAACACATGACCTCCTAATCAAGGTTCGGATGTCAACTGCATGAAGTGGTTTTGGAGCATGATCCCAATATTTAATGTCACAAAGACCCTCAATAGAATGGCATTAAATGAGAGCCAGGAGCTCAACTACTTGGAAAAAGGTGTTCTATAGGATGTGTCCTTGTTGATCTGTGTAACAAAGACATAAAAGGTCTTGGATATACATGCCACTTACCTTTCCATTGCTGTGACAAAATACCTGAGAACATCAAGTTGAAGGAGGAAATATTTATTTGGGGGCTCATGGTTTCAGAGGATTGAGTCTATAGTCACTTCGCCCCATCTCTGCAAGCTTGGGATGGGGCAGAACATCATGATGGGGAGCACATGGTGGGGCAAAACTTCTCACCTCATGGAAACTTAGAAGCAGACAGGGGAGGGGCCAGGGACTAGGGCATGTATCAGTGACCTCCCTCCTCCAACTACTCCCCTCACTACCCATAGTCTCCACCACCTCAGAATAGTCCATTCAATTATGAACCCATCAATGGATTAGTCCATTGATGAGGCCAGATCCTTCATTATCCAATCACTTCCTGGAGGACCACCTCTGAATATTGCTGTATTGAGGACCAAGCCCCCAGCATGTAAGCCAGGATATTTGAAGAATATTTCACATTCAAACCATAACAGATATATGTTAATATGATTGGTTAAAGGTATGGATTTTTTTTTTCTAAAGTTTCTCTGAGGTTGATGTATATCCTAATGAAAAAGGCCTGGGTATAGCAAAAAATAAATTTTTATTTATATAATTTTCTTCCCTGATCATATAGCATCACAGATACTCTCTGTCACTATAAGAGATTTCACAAAGCAAGAGGCTATGCTGTGACAACACATATATGTCCCTTATTTGAGTGGTCAAACCAGGCCTAATAATTTGTTGGCATTCTTATATAATTCAAGTAGAAATATAATCAAAGGTGGTAGCACATGTATTTTTAGTATCTTCTTTGTAGTATTATCTGAAGCTATACATTTAATACACTTAAGTTCCTTAAGACATGGTAGAATTTTATATTAACTATGTTACTTAACCTTCTGTACAAACATTCCTTCACTCAATAGGTGGGTAACTGTATTCTGATTATAGGTTTAGCTCTTCTCCTCTAAATAATTCAGGTACTTGAATTCTTTGCTTCATGTGTCTCTAGTATCTTCAAGTCCTAGTTTATAAGGTCACCAAATTTGCCTACCTCAGTCCTAAAGAAGAAAGAACATTATGGATCCATCATTCATGGGAGGATTTTACTATTTATGATTGAGAATAGAACATGTCACTTCCACTCATATTCCATTGGCTAGGATTCAGTCACATGCACACTTAGTTGCAAAGGAGACTGGGAAATGTAGTCTACCTGAATGCCCAGAAAAAAGAGAAAGCAGACTTTGTCAACTGTTAGCACAGACCTCTTGGGAATATGCTAATATACACTGTATTCAATTATTTGAATATTAGCTTTACTTTTTTTTTTTTTTTTTTTTTGCAGTACTGGGGATTGAACTCAGGGGCAGTCTACCTCCGAGCTATACCCCCTGCCCTATTTTTTATTCTTTATTTTGAAGGGTCTCACCAAGTTGCGGAGTGCCTCACTCAGTAGCTGAGGCTGGCCGCGAACCCGGCTCCTCAGGTCTCAGCCTCCCGAATGCTGGGATTACAAGCGTGCGCCACCACGCCCAGCTTACTTTTTATTTTTAAATAGTATTTATTATTGCACTGCAATTGTACATCATAGTGAGGTTTATGTGAAACAAAAATACATGCACATAGCTCTTGGTGTACTTCCTCCACCCTAACCCTGTTCTCCCCTCCTTCTTCCCTGCACATGGTAGAGAATTTGGTAGTAATAACCTTCATATATTTTCATGCATACTTTAAAATTTTAACTATTGAGAAGCATTCTGACTTTTAAAAATGATATGAAATATGAACATATTTGTATATATGTATTTTTAATTCTCACAAATAGCCCATATTGAATGAGTCAATCTAAAAATTCACCATTGGTCCTACCTGGACTTGAAATCAAACAGACAACACTATCAGAGATTGTTTATTCAAATAGGCTACAAACTCTAATTCTCTAATGTGTCAGTGTGCTCTTTGGTATATATTATAATATAAAAGGATTGGTTCTTAAAATAGATCATCTTATTCATTTTCATGAGAACTTATCTAATAAACCTTAGCAGGACCCCCACTGGAGACTTTATACCTGTGTTTATCGCCAACCCTAAAGCTGCAACAAAGGCTGCCTGGACAGAATTTCAAGCGTTCCAAACTGCAAAGTGAGTTGTTATTCTAATTAATGCTTAAAATTCAATTGCAGTTTTCAAGCACGCAATACATTATTAACTATAGTCACCATGCTGTGCCTTAGGTCTCCAGAACTTATTCATCTTATAACTGAGTGCTTGTATCCCTTGACAATGTCTCCTCATTTCCCTTTCCCTCAAAACCCTGGTAACCACCATTCTACTTACTGAGTTTGACTTATTTAGATTCTAATTATAAGTGTGATCATACAGCATCTGTATTCCTGTGTCTGAGGTTTTTTTTTTTTTTTACTTAAATTTTACTGAGAGTAGAACTTAAGTATTCCTACTCCCAAAAGGGGAGATAACTACATGAGATGATGCATATCTTAATTACCTTGATAGTAATTGTATAACCTTTTCATATATCAAAACATCACATTGTATACCTTGAATGTATATGATTTTTGTGAATGTATATGATTTTTGTGAATCACACCTCAATAAACTAACAAAAGTAACTTTTTCTATGTATATTTAAGAAAATATACACACACAAAATATGATCACCTGTCATAAATAACAAAAAAGCTTCCCATATTATCATAGTATGTGCAATCAAGTACCTTCAACAGATATAAATTTTGTTTTTCTTAATACTACTCAGTTTTCAACTGTTTGTTTGTTTCAGTCAGCATTCTTACTGCTGTGATCCTAAAAACCTGAAGAGATTCGCGAGAGTTCAGGAGTTCAGAGCATGTGAAGTCTACAGAGCTTGGGGCATGGTGCAGGGAGCAGAAAGAGAAAGAGTACAAGAGCTCTGCTTTACATCACTGAAGCTGGATACAGAGAACAGGGGGAGGAAGGACAGCATATGATCCCCAAGGTCACACCCAAAAGGACCCTCCTCAGCAACCAAGCCCTGGCTCCAACATGGCTGTTTTGACTCTGTGAGGTCTAAGGGGACATTCTAAATCCAAACCATACCAGTATGATAATACTGAGTATGTATATACCGCTTATTAGTAAACTATGAATGACTTGATCTACTATCATTATACTGTGTTGTAAAGTAACTTTGGAAATCCTATATCATCCTGCCACCCCCAATTTCACACTTCTGGTGCTCTTAACAAATTTATGGCTGAAGATGACCTGTAGAATCAGAAAGTACTTCAGAGTTGGTTTGGGCTTAGGGAAAAGCTAAGTAGCCCAGGGACATTATTACTGAAAGTAGTCCTATCCCCAGCTGGCTAGTATTTCATATTTAAAGATTAAAAGCAGCCTTTCAAACAAAATGACATCTCGGATGAGTGCATTAAAGATCTTGCAACAATTTCTTTAAAATTTCACTTCATCTCTTCAGAGAAAGAAATGTTGAGGCTGTTTCTTAATTGGCACATTCATTAGGTGTCTTTTCATGCTGAACACTCAGCCAGCTTCTATAAAACAAAGATAAGTAAATCCTGGCCTTTGCATTACCAAATGAGACAACTAGTAAGAATCACAGGAAAGTGATCAGAGATTTTTTAAAAATCTGGCAGTTCGGAACACAGAGGAAAGATATGCTAAGAGGTCGTTTTCGTATGTTGTGAAGAAAGATGACAAGGGTATGGCAAAGAAAGAGTAGGGAAATATTTGCTTTACAGTGTTGGGAAACTAGCTTCATTAATATGTGCTTAAAAGCAAGAGTGCAATTCAAAATATTTACTAACTTGTACAGTTTGGGCACAAACCATGGGTAGATCTAAGCATCTGATGTCTGATTTGGCTTTGCCAATGGAAGCCAGCAGTGGACGGACGGACATGCTGCTCGAAAAGTGAATTAAATACTCAGTGTGGAAGGGAAAGCTGTGGGAGGACAGGGCTAACTGGAGGTTGCATAGTCAGACTATTGAATGTAAAAACAACAAACATTTGAAGATGATTTTATCTTAGCTGTATATGACTAACCTTGACATCACATGAGGAGATGCGGGCCAGGTAAAATAAAGCCACTCATGGCACTTGAGACTGCAATGGCTGTGATTTCTCCAGGCCATCCAAAACCCTACATAAGTTCTTGGTGCAGGTTCAAAATTCTGGGATTGGAATTATAACTGGACTATCAGAATGCCCCAAAAATGATTATAACGGTTTATGTTTAAAGGAATACGAAATTAGAACCAAGAGCAATTCTGTATTACACATGTTGAAATACTTGCAGATATATTACAAATGGTCCTATTTTGCAGGATCATCTCGTCCAGTTCATCTGTGCAAATCAAACCCTGTGGCTCCCTTATACCTCCTTCCCCCTAAACATCTACACACAGGCACACATCCAGCCGGTTCTCAAACATTGTAACTATGCGCCTTCTTTCCAATCTCTCTAAGTGTCTCTATTTTTCCACTATAATTCTCTAAAACTATGTTATTTATTTTCCCACATTAGAATATAAGCTTTATGAGAGCCAAGATTTGCTTTATTATTGCTGAATCCCTAGTACCAAGAATAATGTCTGAATGTGTAGATACTCAAGAAATACTGGTGCATACATAAGTAAGTAATAATAGTAATTATCACATAAAGGCCTAATCTGTTTCAATGGTAAGCACTTTGTATGCAATACCTTACTTAAGATTTTGTAGCTTGAATATCCTTACAAGTTTTTTAACAGAAATGAAGAGACATCAATAATAGCAATCTAAACGTCCTTCCCCTGCCTACTAGGGGATTTCCACCTGGTACTTCCTATCTCCTCATACATGAACCTTTAAGCTCAAACTACCCAGAGACAAACTTTTCCAATATTTCTGCTCACCACACATCTCCCCCATTCAGTCAACATCCACTGTCCCCTAAGCCATGGGAATGTGCCTCCCATTGCCGTGCAGAAGTACAAGATGAAGTTAAACAGGCAAGAAAGACTTTAAATCAAAGCTTTGCCAATAGAAGAAACTAGAACCAAGTCTGAATTCTGCCAAAACAAAGAGCCAAGGGATTTTTAAGAGCTGGGTCAGAGGGAGAACACAGGCCATCCATATTTGCTTACTGGCAAACACAGGGAAGGCAAACACCAAACTAGAAAGTAAACTTTTGCTTACATCCAGGACAGGGGGTAAATTTACCATTTACAAAAGTACAAAATGTTGAGCATTGTGTCCACCATAGCTAGGCTTCTACTCTCCCACTGAGCCTGGAAAAGAGGGGAGCTATAGTCCTGGATGTCCTGCATGGTTACATTATAAACAGATGGAACCCATGCCCTTGAGACAGACAGCACTGGTTATAAAACTGGCAAGAGGAATTAAAATAATTTATACCTCACGGGGTCAGAGGAACAATTTGCAATTATGGCTGTCTCTTTCTGCTTCCAGCGCCAGGAGTCTTCAAGGTGGAGGAGCACCACCGTGTGCATGCAGACAGGAGAAGGCAGCAATCTGAACCTCAAATAGTTCTAGTCTCTCTATCAGCAGGATGCAATGTCAAATTGAAGGACTAGGAAAGTGACCAAATATGGCTTCTTCTCTACCTATCTTGTCCAATTAGTTTTTCCCCTCTACTTGTTTGAAATCTCTGAAAATTTATTTTCTCTACTTTTAGTAAAACCAAGCCTCATATACAGGAATTATCAACACATCAGTTCCACCAAGACCAAATTCTAAACCCCAGTTTGAATTTTTCTCAGATACCTTTGTATACAATAACACTAGTAGGCAGGCACTGTAACTGTACTTCCATTTTACAAATTAAAAAATTGGCATTTTTTCAGCTAGCGTAACATGCCTAAAACCACAACACTAGGAAGTGGTGGCAGGTGAAAGTGGAATCCAACCTCAGAAATGCTCTTTAATCTCAAATCCATGCAGGGATCAGCTAAACTGTATCTTGTTAAATATACATACTGAGCCCTACTCTTTTTTTAAAAAGTCAAACACATCAATATGGAAAGAAGGAAGCAAATTTACCCTAAGCAGAAGAGGAAGAGGTGAAGGAACCAGGTTAACAAGGTATAGAATGAATGTGGGCTAAATTATCATAATTTCATGAGGATTTCAGCTTTGATCCCAGGCTCTCCTCCATCTCTGAGGCAGTTAGTGAGGCCACAAGACAGACCTTTACCTCCAGTGCCTCACAGGGCCTTCTGCCTCAACCCTGTTTTAAACACCTCATCTCATGTCCAGCTGGACTTAAAACTGTTATACCTTGTGATATTAAGGATCTGAGAGAAAGCCCTAATGATTTCCTAAATGGTTAATTTGTAGTGGGGATGCATTTCTTGGATTAATTATGATTCTGAGCTCAGCTAACAGGTGGTTTATTTTCAAACTGACTTTTTTTCCCCCCTTCTCACCGTGTTAACAAGTACCAGGTTCCTAAAGATTACTGACCATAGGAATAAAGAACTGGAGTCAGCAAGTCCAGGGAACTCATCTCCAGAAAAGCAGAGACATGAATTGTGTTCTCTTTCTGATGAACACACCAGCATGACCCTGGAGTTTGACTTTAAAAGGAAGTTCCTTTTCTTTGGGGTCGCTTCAGAAGTTTGTTTAATGAACACCTTGTTTGCTGACTTCTACCTGTTTGCTACCAAATCGATGAAATTTGTTTTTCTTTATTCCCAAAGGTTCATCCCAATTATTTGATTTGGAAAATTGGGACAAGTACCACGTTTTTTGTTACAAATTCAATTCTATATGCTGTGTAACAGGTCCCTTGAAAGTGTAGAGCTGACTAGCAAGTATTAAAAGGAACTAAAGAAGAATTTGCGACCATGTTAATCTAATCAAGATAGAATTGGACCACACCTCCAAGAGAAGAAGCTCTTCCTAGTTTCTATAAAATCTCAGAGGGTTTTGAGATATTATAAACAATTATACATCCCAGAGTTCTAGCATAGTTCTTGCAGTGGTTACAAATGTTTTTAATTAACTTAAAACTAACTATCTCATCCATCTTTCTGCCAGTAAATAGATGGTCTCCGGATTACAGTTACTTTTGTTTTATAATTTTTAATTTCTCAAGTGATGAGCACTTTAACAGCTTTCTTAGAAATTACATTTGAGGAAGAAAAAAAGAGAAGTGAATAAAATAATAATTAAGCTTAACTCCAGCCCCAAAATACCTTGCAAGCATTATATTTCAGGCAAATTTAGAAAGCAACTTGTACAAGTGCGTATTAAAAGAGTGTCAAGGGAAAAAAATACAAATTTTCATGCCTGAGGCAAAGTCTATGCCAGAATCCATAGAGGCTGCAGAGAAATGGTAAGGCGTTAACAGAGGCCCGATTGGGCACGCTAGTACAGCTCCTCCCCGTTATCTGGGAAATGGCCTGGGACTTCTCCACCCCCCATTCGGAGACTTGAGTCACTATTCCCTCTCCTCTTCTCCCTTGTTATCCTTCACTTCCTTCTGATTCACCTCCTTCTATTTCTCCTTTCTCCTTTTTCTTCCTCCCCTTGCTTTCTGCTTCCCACTTTCAATTCACAAAATGTTACCAGGACAGCTAGCAGGGAGGGGGCGTGGGGGTTGAAATGATTCAAGTTCCATTTCCTGCTTCAAACTCAGAACAGGACTGCCAAGCTAGTAAGGGTTAGGCTGAACCTAAAGAAAAGAAAAACAGAAAAAAAGGAAGGTGCAAATGGAAATAAAAATAAACCTATGAGCAACATTTGTATTTTATTTCTTAGTCCTCTCTAATGAGGTATTGTATTTATTTCGGTTTTGTTTCCAAACATGGTCAATGAGAATTCAATCAAAGATTTTCTAATTAGTTTACAATGATATCATAAAAGTTCCCTCAATATTTTTGAATATGACTTTTGATATCAAGTATCACTGCTCAGAGTTTAGAATTTAGGCATCTATTAATAGCTACCCATAGCCTAAAAACAGTGGCCTTGACAACAATGAAAAGGCTTCATCAGGGTGTGTTGTCTTATTTAAACCCATAAACCAAACTTGAGAGATAGCCCTTTCTGTCCTCAGTTTATAGGAAAGTATACCAGAGCCGAAAAAGATTACTAATTTACTTAAAGTCAATTTAGTGACAGAAATGGGACTCAAACTTTCATCTCTCTGAGTACATAGCCAAAACTCTTTAACAACTAAGTCATAAACCAATATTCATCTCAAATTCTTCTCAGGACCATCTTTCAGTCGTGTTCCTGTCATTTTCTCTATTAACACCCAGGAGTTTCCAGGCACCAATTCTCAGGAACGTCTCTCTCATACCTCCTTTTTCATTTACAATTTCTACTATCAAATCCCTCTGATCTAGCCTACTCTGGGAGAACTGGAGATAGTAGCCATCAAGTTCCTTGCTCAAGATAAGGATCCTCACAAGACCAATCTCTTAAGATGGTTTCAGGGAAATAGTCCAGGGCCCCTATTAAAAGTCAGTTTCCCTCAGTTCTTTCAGCTGAAACCAGCCTTATGCAGGTAGATACATTAGACACATGTCATCAGTGACCAATGGGAAGAATGACCTGTCCAGGCAGTTGGAGACATACTCAGATTAGTCCTGCAGTTAAACAAGTACAAGAAATAGTTGAGACTTGGGACTAGGGGAGAAAAGGGCAGCACCTACAAGGGAGGCACAGAGTTCACTTTTAGGAGATACAGGGAGAGATATGGCTAAATAAATGAACATAGCATATAAAATATAGGCTGAGACAACTCCATCTATATGCCCTTTATTTGAACCCCTGAAAGACAAAGCATTTAGACATTGTTTAATAATAAGTCACTTGATATGTTAACTGAGACCTCATAGATAAAGTCAAATCCAAGTAAAAAGATCTATCTCCATTAATTGCCTCGTCTTAGAAGAACAAATATGGTGCATGAAACCACTGCAGTGACACAGCCAGAGGTCTTTTTATTTTAAAGTTAACAAAAGTGAAAAGTTCCCTTTCTGAATTTTGCTTATTAGCCAAAATAAAAATAACTCAGCTGTACCACAGCTAAATTTGGGTTTCTTCCTCTAGCCTGCCTCTGTCTCTTATATACTGGGTACCTATCCATCCTTCTGCTCCACCTTCAAAATCCCATGGGGGATTAAACTTTTACTTTAAAATTGAACTTCACATTGTTTGTAAAGATAATCAGAGCAGACGTGTGCACCTGCACACACAGGAGACAAGGATAACCCTGGATGAGGACAGAGCTGGGCAAGGCTCTGGACCCAGCTCTGATATGAAACACCTTCACTGAGTCCCTAATACAGTATCCTGCACATTAGAGGTTCCCTCCCCCTCAGAAAATAAAGCCTTCCTTTTCTATTTCTTATATCATCACTCACAGTGCACAGTTTAAGTACATATGTAAATAATTAAAAAATGGGAAGTCAGGAAGTGGGGATGCTGCTGCATTGATAAGGCATTTTTATGCAAATCAGGAAAAAGCAGCCACTGAGGTTGATGTAACACCATGCCAGGGCCCACAGTTTAGATTGCATAGCATGCGCTGAATTTCAGCTCTAACTTTTTCAGCCCAAAGAACTTTTGTGCAGATAGAGGAGGGAAAGAGAAACACATCACCCTCTGCATCAGGACTGCTCCTCGGTAAATTTCTTGATATGATGCATCTCCTCACAGACCTTTTCCATTTGGTTATGCTATAAGTAGGCTGTGATTTATAACAAGCAATTCAGTGAAGTTCTGAGTAGGATGGGACACGATTTTATAATTATAATTTGAAGTAGCTGCAGCAACAACACAAGTGCTGCAGAGAATATAATAATAATGGTTCATCTTTCCTGAACTTTTAGCAATCTGGTTGTTAAGGACTTCTCAGGTACTATCACATTCGATGTTCATGACTATCCACGTGGTACATTCCCATTCTACAAGAGAAAAAAAATTAGTTGAGAAAAGTTCATTAACTTGAAACTGTTGGAGCAAAGGCTTCAACCCACATCCACTGAACTATCGTTTCCTGAAGCGCTTGACTTGTAGAATGTGAGATATTTTAGATTTTACTTGTTACAGCATTAAACACCATATAACCACATGATAATACTGCATTTCTCTCTTCAATTTTCCCTCAGTCTTTCTGATTATGATTCAATCTGGTGCCAGCATGCCTTTAATCACCCCCACCTGCAACTTGGTGATCACCACCCTCTTCCAATCAATAGCAAATAAAACTCAGGCTCAAGGACTTCAAACAACAATAGTATCTAGGTGAAATTTAATCACAATGCTATATTCTATGGCATCAGTTCTCCATTTTTCACAACAATGCAAAATTTCCTTCTAATAAAATCAAGCAGGTTTTAAAGAAGAAAACATTAAATAGATAACATTGTGGCACCTTCAGTATCATTGGATTGGTGGTAAGAAATTGCTCAGATATGGCAAAGATTAGGGATATGTTGAGCCAACAGTGAGGATTGGGAATAGTCTCTGACACCAATCAGCCATCCATTTGGGTGGGCTTTTAATGTCAAGAAATATATAAGCCTGCATTTCAGTTTTACTGGTTACTAGCTATATGACCTCAGAATATCATTTAATATTATAAACTTCAAGTTTCTCATCTTTAAAAAAATTTTATAATACCTACTTTAAAAGTATTATCATAACATAAATTATAGTTTGAATCTAAGATGTCCCCAAAGTATTATGTATAGAAGTCTTGATCCCCCGTGCAGCAGTGTTCAGAGGTGGAGCACTTGGGGAGTGATTGACTCATGCAGCTTCTGACCTCTTCAGTGGATCCATCCATTGATGGGTTAACAACTTGAAGGCATTATTAGAGGATGGGATTACAAGAGGTCGGACGAATTAGGTCTCTGAGTGCTGCTGGAAGAGCATATCTTGCCCTGGGCCCTCTTATCCTTTGCTCACTTGCTCTCTGCTTCCTGGCCATCATGAAGTGAGCAGCTTTGTACCACCATGCCCTTCTACCATGGTTTTGGCATCTCCACATCCCCCCAGTCCAACATGAATTGAAACCCTGAGCCAAAATAAACCTTTCCTTCTTTAGGCTGTTTATCTCAAGTGATGAAAAGATGAATAGCACATCAGGTAAATGAAATAATTTTTCTTAAACCATCTTGACAGTGTCTGGACATAGTATGTACTCTATAAATACTAGTGTCTTTTACTCTTTCTCTCTCCTATCTACTTATTAGAGTTGGCATGAGAAACTTTAATTCTCCTTATTGCACCAAGAGCTCCTTTTAACTTCTTTAAGTTATTTTATAATATATTTTTGTTGAATAAAGGAATCTATTTATAAAACTATTTTATTAAATACTACATATTGAATAAAGAAAAGTATGTATGTTTTGCATAATGTCAAACAAATCAGCTAACAAAACATTGATCACTGCCATTACCTGTGTAGTTCCTACAACTCTTCCTCCCCCACCCCTAACTCAAAGCTAACAAGTTTTCTAAAATTTGGGTTTCTGTTCCTTGTTTCTTTATACTTTCATAGTAGCTGTTGACTATTTGAAAACATCATCCTTCTAATGACTTCTTTGAGCACAATTACATCAGAGAGAAATAACCTTGAACTCACAAAGGTAAAGAGTAGAATGACCTTGCATTTGCTTTAAGCTCTGTTTTGAACTTTCGGTAGTTTAGGTGTATTCTAAATAGTATGTTCTTTAAATTATGCAAAACAAGACCATAAAACAAATAATATAACTTAAATGCATATAAAGAGTAAATAACCTGCACATGAAGACATCCTGGGTAGGATCAGTAATATACCAACCTAGACGTGTGTTTTAGTCAGTTTTCCCATGGCGGCAACCAAAATGCCCAACAAAACCAAATTACAGGAGGAAAGGTTTATTGTAGCTCGTGGTTTCAGAGGTTGCAATCCATAGGGCTGCATAAAACTCGGTGGTAGAGGCAGTGGCAGGTGCTCAGTGGGACATTGCTCTCACATCATGGAGGCCAAGAAGCAGAGATGGAGACATCTGTGGACATATGTCATCCCCAGACCACATCCCCCAAGACTCTCCAGGCATGCCCTATCTGCCTATGTTACCACCAATAAATATATTTCAATTATTAATCCACTAATGAATTTTTTCACTGATGAAATAACCTTCATAATTCAATTATTTCACCTCTGAACATTTACGCATTGCTCATACTTGAGCTATTCCAGGGGACATTCTATATCCAAACTGTGTCAGCCTAAGAGTGAGAAATTGGCTCCCTTTCATTTCCCCTTTGTCCACCTAAACCAAGTAAGAGCCTTGATTTATTTTTAAGAGTTTAGTATCTGTCTCTAAGTTCTATGAGTGTACTTTACTGGAATTCAGAAATTGTTTTGGAATTTCTACTTAATTCACATGTATTTGAATGCTATCAAGTACCCTCGGTGCTTACGAAGCATTTTCTCCCTAACATATCCTCTGCAGTAGAACTTAATAATGAGTCTATATATAAAAAGTCATTTTCAGAAAATACTTCAGCATTTTCTTATGTGAAACTGTCAGGGATTTTTGTTTGTTCATTTTTGCCTCCATAGATAGTAAAACAAGTTGAGTATAACTTTCTAGGCAAAATATTGATTCACGATCAACCATAAGATATTTTTAATATTGAATTTCAGTAGTGATACTTATGAGGAACAGCAGTTTGCCTCACAAGACTATTGAGAGGCCACAAGGCCTTCTGTCTTAGTGCTCAGCCATGCCTCCATGTGCTGTAACTATCTTCCTGGCAGCCCTTTACTAAATGATCAAAGCTGTGTTGTCAACACAATGCATACTCCTAAGAGGAAGAAAAAGATTCCACAGCAAGGCATTATCTTTTGAGAAAGTTACAGTGAAATTAAACACAT
>PVLC010007933.1:25633-61020 GCA_004027655.1 Graphiurus murinus
GCGTGGTGGCGCACGCTTGTAATCCCAGCATTCGGGAGGCTGAGACCGGAGGATCCGGGTTCGCGGCCAGCCTCAGCTACCTAGTGAGGCACTCCGCAACTTAGTGAGACTCGGTTTCAAAATAAAGAATAAAAAAAAAAAAAATAGGGCTGGGGGTGTAGCTCGGAGGTAGAATGCCCCTGAGTTCAATCCCCAGTACTGCAAAAAAAAAATTAAAAAAAAAAAAAAATTAAACACATTACTCTCATTTTCCAGAAGCAGTCCCATAAGTTTGCAAGCTATGAAGAAGGGTGAAAAACGTGATCTCTAGTTGGTCAGCCTATGGCCGAACATATTAAAAAGGAAGGGGGAAGCAAAATGGGAAGGGGGCAAAAAAGAAACCTATAACTAAGTATTATAATATGGCAGAACAGTACTAGAGAAACAAGAACCAGGGAAAAGAAATATAGTGAGAGGTTATTGTTTTTATTATTATTATTATTATTATTATTATTATTATTATTATTATTATTTTAAATAGTCAAGGAAAGCTCTTTTGGAAATGAAAGTTAACATTGCTGAGTAACAACCTCTAAAAATTCTCTACTCCACAAACATAAAAGAAAATTGTCAAGAAATCAACTCTTCAAAATATTGAAAAAGCAACAAAAGGATTACAGCAACCCAGGAGCATTTATTCAACACAGAGGAATCTCAGTAAGAACAGTGAGTTTTGTGATGTCCTAATTTGTCCTACTCCAATCTTCATCTCCCCAGTTCTTCAATAGCCCTGAAAATAAACACCTCACATTCCTATTGTAGCCTGTAAGCAACTGAAGGAGCTGTATTATTTCAAAGCTTCCACACAAGTGTCATTATTTAACCAGTCTGGTTGTTCCCAGAAACACAACACCTGCAAGATAGTCTGTCCTTAACATGAATAAGAGTTCACCCAGTGCAAACATTATTTTCCCTGAAGAACACTTATTAAAAGCAATTATATGAAAGTGTTGTAGCTTTGAAGATGCCTTAGGCAGTAGAAAATAGGAAAAACAATAGACTAACCAAAGTTCTAAAGTGAATCTTGAAAAATGAAGTATCAATAGTCTTTAAAAAATCTTCAGCATACTTCTGGTAATTTAGAAGGCCGCAGATATGCATAATACTGTGTGAATGTCCTACGGTGTGTGTTTGCCCAGGAAAAACCAAAGGACTATATTCTCACTTCTGGATGGCCATGAGAACTAGGCACTGAGGTAATGAGAGCTAAAACAGAAGTCTATTGCCTGGCCTAATGTGGAAGCCCTGCCCAGAAAAAAGCTCACAAAGCCCCTCAGCAAAGACTCGAAGATTTATTGATTCTAGACTTTTAAGGAAATCTCTATCTAGCCATTAGCTGAACACTAAACTAATGGAGCAGAAACTAGAAAGGACACACATGGCAACAAACATTGATTTTAAAAAATTAGCTTAGGGAAATTACTAAATAAACAAAATTATTGTAACAAGCAGAAACATCAGATTCTGGAGGGGAAAAAAACTGATTTCCAGAGTTGTCATTTTACATTATTTATAATGTCTACTTTTCAATGAAAGATTAAGAAATAAATTCAAAAGAGAATATGACCTTTATTTCGCAGAAAGAAAAGCAATAGTAAATTTCCCTGAAAAGGCCCAGTTGTTGAATTACTAGACTATAATAGCTAACTTTCTATCAAAGATGTTCAAAGAGCTAGTGAAAATGACAGCTAAAGAACTAAAACACTGTATGAAAACAATGTGTAGAATATCAACAACAACAACAAAAAAAAACCTGATTGTTTAAAATAAGCAAAAAATCCTGGAGTTTAAATTATTATAACTAAAATTAAAATTTTACTACATGGCTTAATGGCATATTTGAGCAGGAAGGACAAATAATCAGCAAAATTGGAGATATGGCCTTTGAAATAAACCAGCCTGAAGAACAGAAAGTAAAAGAATGAAAAAAACATGAAGAGAGTCTTAGAGAGCTATAAATGCTATCAATTATATCAGTATACACAAAATTAGAATACAGCAGAAGAGGAATAATTTTTTAAAGAGTGGAAAAACTTGAAGAAATTACAGCAGAAAACAAATTTTATTTTTTTAAATTAATCTTTACATCAAAGAAGCTCAATAAGCCAGGGAAGGGTGGTGGGGTATATACCTATAATCCCTGTATTTAGAGGCTGAGACAGGAAGATTGCAGATTCATGACCAGTCTCAAAAACTTAGCAAGGCCCTCCATAACTTAGTGAGAGAATCTGTTTCAAAATAAAAAAGAAAATAGGGCTGGGGGTGCAGCTCAGAGGTAGAATGACCCTGAGTTCCACACCAAGAAGAAGGAGGAGGAAGAGGAGGAGGAGGAGGAGCCAAATGAGCTCCAAGTAGGCTAAACTCAAAAAGATTCATACACAGATGAATTATGGTTAAATTGTTAGCTAGATGTGGTGGCACATGCTTATAATCCCAGTACTTGGGTGGCTGAGATAGGAGGATCTCAGGTTCTTGGACAGCCTCAGCAACTTAGTGAGGCCTTTTTTCAACTTAGTGAGACCCTGTTTCAAAATAAAATAATAAAATAAGGCTAGGGGGTATAGCTTAGAGGTAGAATGCCCCTGGGTTCCATCCTTAGTGCCACAAAAAAGAAAAAAGAAATTGTCAAAAAAAAAAAAAAAAAAAAAAAAAGAGCCAGGCATGTGGTGGTGCACGCTTGTAATCTCAGTACTTGAGAGACTGAGACTAGAAGATCTGGGTTCGCGGCCAGTCTCAGCTACTTAGTGAGGCCTTCTGCAAGTTAGTGAGACCCTGTTTCAAAATAAAGAATAAAAAATAGGGCTGGCAGTGTAGCTCGGAGATAGAATGCCCCTGAGTTCAATCCCCAGGACCCAAAAAGAAAAAGCAAGAAGCTTGAGGGCAATAAGAAAGAGGTGATTCTTGTACAATAAAAATACACACACAAAAATGCTAATTTCTCATCAGAAATCATAAAGACCAGAAGACAGTGAAATGACATATTAAAAGTACTTAAAAGAAAAGGGGAAAGGGGCCATTAATTATATACCCAGCAAAACTAATCTTACAAATGAAAAATAGACATTCCTAGACTAACAAATACTGGGATAATTTATCAGTAAGAGACCAGCCTTACAAGAAAGATTAAATAAAGCTCTTGAGGCTGAGTTAAAAAAATGCTAGTCAGTAATATGAATAGTCATGAACAAATAAAAAAGTATTTATAAAGTTAACTATAGATAGTTGTAAAAGACAGTATATATGTATATTTTTATTAAATATTTCCCCTCTTATTTGATTTAGAAGACAACAAAACTAATATTTTTATATATATGTGCATATAATATATAGATGTAATATATATTTTAATGATAGCAGAATGAAGGAAGAAGTGGAGCTATATAGGGACAAAGACTTTATATGCTACTGAAATTAAGATGATAATAGTATGGACTAGACTGTTGAAAATAATTTTAATTATAATCATCATGGAATCTCCAAGGAAATTTAAAATATGGTTAAGTAAAGAACAAGGAAATTAAAGAGTACACTATAAAATATCAGGAAGCAAAGAAAGAGAGAAAAAAAGAGAGGCCAAGCTCCCAA
Source organism: Graphiurus murinus (assembly GCA_004027655.1). NCBI lineage: Eukaryota > Metazoa > Chordata > Mammalia > Rodentia > Gliridae > Graphiurus > Graphiurus murinus. The sequence continues at coordinate 29,258 of PVLC010007933.1, forward strand.
CCCCCCTTCAGGAGTATGCTCTAATCATTTAACTACCATACATCAGGTCTCACTTCCTAAAGATTCTACCACCTCCTGACAGCACCACAGGCTGCAAACAGTTTTAACATATGGCCTTTGTTGAGATATTTATGATTTAAGATATAAAGGAGCAATATTCATAATAGCTAAAAGGTGGATGGATACAACCTAAATATTCATCAACTGATAAATAGATACACAAAAATATAGAATAACTGCATGGAAATTTTATTTAGATATAAAAAAGAATGAAGTACTAATAAATCCTACAACACAAACCAACTTTGGAAATATGCCCAGTGAAAAGAAATCTAAACATAAGCTGGGCATGGTGACCCACATTATTATCATGTCAATAAAATAAAATAACAAAAGAAAAGAAAAAAGAGAAAACAAAATAAAACAATAGAAAAAAGGAATATTTTATTTTTTTCCTCTTTTCAATTATTTATTCAATATTACAATGTTTGTTATACATCACTTTCTACATTCAGTTTCATTAGTTTGATATGCTCATTTCCTGCACATATCATTATTTTTCTTTCTTTTTTTATGTAAATTGGTGCACTGTAATCATACATCTTTGTTAGGTACAAGCTGATAAAGGCATATATGCACACATTTCTCATTTAAACCCTTCCCCAATTCCCAACCCACTCCCTCGCCCTCCCTCCTTCTCAAGTTCAGTTTCGTGATTGACTTTGATGTGCATTAGGGTGCCACTCGCCCATCCATCCCCTTCAGTTAAGTCAACTTCTTTGTTTATCTAGGGTTTCTCCTTTTTCATCTGGCAACCTTCTTATGCCCCATCTTCTCCCTAGAATCCGCATATTAGGGAGAACATATGCTTTTTTACTCTTTGTGACTGGCTAATCTCACTTAACATAATGTTTTCCAGTTGCATTCATTTCCCTGCAAGTAATATGATTTTTTTCTTCTTTATGGCTGAGTAAAATTCCATTGTGTACATATCCCATAGTTTTGTAATCCATTCATCTGTGGATGGACATCTTGGCTGTTTCCAAGGTTTGGCAATTGTGTATTGTGCAGCTATAAACATATATTCACATGTGTCAATCTGATAGTATGGTTTCCATTCTTTGGGGTAGATACCCAGAAGTGGTATTGCTGGATCCTATGGTAGGTTCATTCCCATTCGTCTGAGGATGCTCCATACTGTTTTCCAAAGTGGTTGCAATAATTTGCAATCCCATCAACAATGTATTAGGGTTCCCACTTCTCCACACCTCTGCCAGCATTTGTGGTTGTCCATGTTTTTTTATGATTGCCATTCTGATTGGAGTTAGGTGAAATCTCAAGGTAGTTTTGATTTGCATCTCTCTGATTGCTAATGATGTATAGAACATTTCCTCATACATTTATTGGCCATTTGTATTTCTTCTTTTGTGAAGTGTCTATTTAGATCCTTTGCCCATTTTTAAATTGGGTTATTTGTTTTCTTAGCTGTGAGTTTCTTGAGTTCTCTGTATATCCTAGATATTAGACCTCTATCAGAAGAGTAACTGGCAAATATTTTCTCCCACTCTGTGGGTTCTCTGTTGAGGTTTATGATAGTTTGCTTTGCAGAAGCTCTTCAGTTTAATGCAATCCCATGTATTGATCTTCCTTTGAGTTGCTTGTGCTTTGGGGGTCTTGTTGAGAAAGTTTTTACTTTTACCTATGTGTTGAAGTGTTGATCTTATGCCCTCTTCAAGTAGCTGCAAGGTCTCTGACTTGACTTCCAGGTCTTTGATCCACCTTGAGTTGACTTTTGTGCAGGGCTAGAAAGTGGGGTTTATTTCCAATTTCCAGCATGTGGTTAGCCAGTTTTGCCAACAGCATTTGTTAAAGAGGCTATCTTTTTTCCAGTGTATATTTTTGGCTCCTTTGTCAAAAATCAATTGACAGTAAGCACGTGGGTCTGTTTCTGAGTCTTCTATTCTGCTCCGTTGGTCTGTATGTCTGTTTTTGTGCCAATACCATGCTGTTTTTAGTACGGTGGCTTTGTAGTAGAGTTTGAAGTCAGGTATTGTGATACATCCTGCATGGTTCTTGTTGCTAAGAACTAATTTGGCTATCCTGGGCTTTTTGTTGCTCAAAACAAATTTAGGAACTGATTTTTCTATGTCTGTGAGGAGTAACTGGTAATTGGTAATTTCATGGGTATTGCATTGAATTTGTAAGTCACTTTTGGGAGGATGGCCATTTTGATAATATTTATTCTGCCTATCCAAGAGCATGGAAGATCTTTGCATCTTCTAAGGTTTTCATCAATTTCTTTTTTCAACTTTTTATAGTTTTCCTTATAGAGGTCTTTTACCTCTTTAGGTTTATCCAGTATTTTATTTTTCGGGGTGCTATGGTGAGTGGAATTGTTTTCTGGATTTCTTTTTCAGTGGATTTATGGTTGGCATACAGGAAAGCTTCTGATTTTTTTAAGATTGATTTTGTATCCAGACACTTTGCTGAATTTGTTGATTAGTTCTCTAAGTTTTTTGGTTGACTTTGGTGGGTCTTCTAGGTATAATATCATGTCATCTGCAAAAAGGATAGGTTTTCGTTCTTCTTTCCCTATTTTTACCCCTTTGATTTCCTTCTCTTGTCTTATTGCTCTAGCTAGAGTCTCAAGTGAAATATTTTCTTATTAAATAGTATTTGGATAGAAATTTGAAGAAAGGGAACAATCTAGCAGATATCAAGTGGAAATGAACTCTGAGCATGTAAAAAGCAGAATTGATTCCAGAGTTCAAGGTTCAGTATTTCCAGTCAGATTTTTAAGACTTTATTACTTCATGTCACTGTTCAATGTGGTCACATTTTGTGGAGGTAATGAGGAGAATAAAGCAAGTTAACAAGAGAGGAAGGGGAAATTCAATTGTTGAATCATGAGGAAATTTGTAAAAAAAAAAAAAAATGAGAACTAGAATAACTAAAAAGAGTTTCAAAGTAGAGGAATAGAAAAAAGATTAGAAACACTTATATAGTAGTGGAAAATAAGTACTAGAGTCAGACACAAATCATAGATGTGGGTACTATCTTACCTCTGCCTCTGGTAGCATTTTCCTCTGGAAAATTTCATAACCCTCTATTTGTCCTATATGGAAACTGAAGAATGATAACATGGGAATATCATAGAAATAATATCTCCCTGTCTTGCTTCTTGTGAGAAATGAGTAAGATGAAATATGGAAACATCAAAATTGATATTTAATAGTCTCAATATATTCTCAATAATAATTATTTGCAGTAATTTTTATAAGAGGCACTACATAAATTCTGAAGGTTTTAAAAGATGTTTAAGTAGGTATTTCTTTAAATGGATGAGATATATGAAATATACACAGAAAGATTATTTTTAATTATTTAAATATTAATTTAAACTTGGATTTTGATATAACAGTACAGAAGACTAATAAGGAGACTGACTGACTTTTAAGGTGTTAACTGGGGTAGAAACTGATCTTTGCTAGCAAGATAATCATGTATTTAGAGGAATCTGGCCAAGATGGTTTCTGAGTGAAACACCTCTCCTCAGGCACTGTGAGCTAGAATCAAATCTGCTATAAAAACAGCTTCTTGACAGAGGGGGAAAAAAGCAACAAAAAAAGTGAACAAAAAAATGAAATTTGAACTACAACTAAAGAGACCCCAGAAAGCCCGACTGCAGGGTGGCGGCCCCAAGCTTCTGAGTCATGGCCACAGCAGCCTTTAAGCCGACCACCCAGCTGCATACCCAGCAACCAGGCATGGAGTAAGCGACTCCAGAACTCCACATCCTAACCAGGCAGTGGATCCCCGCACCTTCCACAGAGACTGGAACCCGTGATGCGACCAGCGCAAGCCCTCACGGGACCACCCCAGCTAACCTCTCATGCCAGAGCCGGAGCAGCAATCAACTGCATTGCAGAGCTTGAATCAAAACTGCCGCAAACACAGCATCTTGATGGAAGGAAAGAAAAGCAAAGCAGCAAAAAAAAAAAAAAAGTGAATAAACCAACAAAAACAGCTGAACAGAACACAGAGAGAATAAAGGAGCTGGCACATGCATGCATGCTCACGTGCGCAGCAGTGGCTTACACTGCAAACCAGTGGCCGCCATCTTGCCAGTCACCATCTTGGCATTGGCCAGGAGCAGCATCTATTAGCACCAAGACCTCCAACTACCTCCTGCGCACCTAATGACCAGAAGTAGAGTAAGTGACTACTGAATTCCACATCCTAATCAGGCGGCATATCCCCGCAGGAGCAACAGTGATCAAGAACACCTGGGACACCCCATATCACCTCTCCCACTGGAACCAGAGCATCAGGGATCTGTAAGTTAAATTGCACCCTCGGGGTGCGAGGATACCTATACAAAAGGCAGACTCAGGCACCCGCCCTTCAAGCGATGGATAGAGCAGAAGTGTGGGAGGGTCCCAGTGCACACAGGGCATAAGGAACCTCCAGGCACCCAGGAAAATGACAGGTAAGTAGTTTGCACTCCCACCACCAGCAAAGGCAGAGAGAGAGAGATGCAGACAGACCCTGTGGAGAATGCAGAGACACAAGCCTGAAGCAGGAGAGGCATCAGAGGAACCCCCTGCCTGCACTGATAGAGCAAATAAGAATGTCAGAGATACACTTGAAAATTTAAGCTCTGTACTTACAAACTAGCAGGGTTTTTGTTTTTGCTTCTTGTTGTTGCCGGTGTTTTTTTGGTTTTTGAGTTTTTTGATGTTGTTGTTTTGTGTGTGTGTGTGTGTGTGTGTGTGTGTGTGTGTGTGTGTGCCTGTGTGTTTTATGTTTTGTTTTTACTCTGTTTTTGTTTTGTATTGCCTTGATTTATTTATGTTTGTTTGGATGATTGGTTGCTTTGTTATTTTTTATTGCTTAGTTGGTTGAATCTCCTCCTTATCCCTTTTACAAGCTTCCTTCCGTCTCTCCCATCTATATTCTTCTCCTCAACACTTTTTCTCTTCTCTTTTCTTTTTCTTTTTTCCCTGTCTCATATCAAGACCATTTCATAATACCACACTTAAAACTCTATATTGACTACCAGAATCCCCCGACATATCTACCATCTCTAATGTTTACAATATATCACCTCAACACACTCAACCTCTTATTCCACTGGACCATACACTCTACTTTACCCTATTCTTACATTCATCACTGTGATTTCTCACCCAACTTTTACCAATGAACACAACCTGTTCCTGGTTATACCAGCAGACACCTCTAAACCCCTGCTGCAGAGATTGGACAAGAAAACTTACAAGAGAATCAAAGATACAAATCTAAGAACAGGGGAACCATGGGAAGGAAAAATAGCAAAGAAACAATGAGCCACCACAACCCCTCAATAACAGATCTCACCAACCCAGAATAGCAGAGATTACCAGAAGAACAATTCAGATCTTTAATACTAGAAACAATACAGTATTTTCAGAAAGAATGTAGGGAGAGTTGGAAAGAAATAAAGGAACAAATAAACAAAGAATCTGATGACCTGAAAAGGAACCAAAAGGAAGTGAAAGATGCAATAACTGAAGTGAAGGCATCAATACAAACTATAAACAGTAGATTAGACCACAAGGAAAATAGAATATCACTCTTAGAAGATGACCATTCCAAAAATGAATCCATAGTAAAAAATTTAGAAAAAATATTTGACAGTACAAATTGGACATCAATGAGATCTGGGCCAATTTTAAAAGAGCTAACCTAAGAATAATAGGCAAAAAGAGGGATTATAAGTTGAAACTTGTGGAATAAAAATCTTTTCAAAGAAGTAATATCAGAGAATTTTCCAAATATAGAAAGAGAATTTGACACACAGGTACAGGAAAAATGTAGAACACCCTCCAGACAAGACCAAAGAAGAGGTTCACCACACCACATAATAATCAAGTTGACTAATGTAGAAGCTAAGGAGAGAATTCTAAAAGCAACAAAAGTAAAAGGTCAAGTGACATTCATAGACAAACCAATAGAATCACTCCAGACGACTCAAATCAAGTCATGAAAGCCAGGAGGGGCTGGAGTAATATATTCCAAACTCTGAAAGAAAATAACTTGCAGGCAAGATTCTCCTACCCAGCAAAATTCTCTCTCAAAATTGACAGGGATATAAAAATCTTCCATGACAAACAGAAACTAAAAGAATTTATGTCTTCCAAACCAGCATTAGAGAAACTACTTAAAGAGATTAACTACAAAGAACAAGTAAACATCAGAACAAGAAAAACAATAATTTTCAGGAAGCAAACAACTAAGCAAAGAAGAATAAACACCACCAAAAACAGAAGTCAAAACTCAAAATGTTAGGAATTAAAAATCATCTCTCAATAATCACACTGAATATAAATGGTCTCAACTCCCCAACAAAAAGGCACAAGGTGGCAAAATGGATCAAAACCCAGAATCCATCTATATGCTGCCTGCAAGAAACACACCTTACAAGCAAAGACTCCCACAAATTAAAGGTGAAGGGCTGGAGTAAGGTAATCCATGCCAATGGAACTCGAAGACGAGCAGGAGTAGCAAACATGATATCAGATAAATTAGCCTAAACTTATCAGAAGAGAAAAAGCAGGTCATTTTTTACTAGTGAAAGGAACAATCCAGCAAGAGGAAATAACAATTATCAACATCTATTCCCCAAACATAGGTGCAGCCACTTTCAAAAAACAAACTCTGTATGCTATAAAGACAAGTATAGATCCCAATACACTAATGCTAGGAGACTTCAATACTCCTCTCACATCACTCAACTGATCTTCTAAAAAAAAAGGTCAGTAGAGATGCCTTAGACCTAAACAATGCCATAAACCAAATGGACCTATTAGACACATAAAGACTCTTTCACTTAACTACAGCTGAATTCACATTTTTCAGAGCTGCACATGGAACCTTCTCCAAAATAGACCACATTCTGGGCCACAAATTGAGCACTGGAAAATTCAAATAATGCAACATAATTTCCTGCATCTTTTCAAACCACAATGGAGTGAAACTAGAAATCAACTATAAGAAGACTCAGAGTAACCATGTAAACACATGGAAACTGAACACTACATTGCTGAATGAGGACTGGGTCATAGAAGAGGTAAGGGGAGAAATTAAAAAATTCCTAGAAACCAATGAAAACAGAGATACAATATATCAAAACCTCTGGGACACTTTGAAGGCAATATTAAAAGGAAAATTTATAGCACTGAGTGCCCACATAAGAAGAACAGAAAATCACCAATTAAATAACCTAATGACACAGCTCAAAGCCCTTGAAAAACAAGAACAATTTAACCCCAAAGCCAGGAGAAGACAGGAAATTATGAAAATCAGAGCAGAAATTAATGAAATAGAGAATAAAATATACAGAAAATCAACAAAACCAAAAGCAGGTTTCTTGAAAAAATTAACAAGATCAATAAACCATTGCCCAACCTAACCAAAATAGAGAATCAACTCAAATTACCAAAATAAGAGATGAAAAAGGTGATATTACCACCGACAGAAGTACAGAGGATCATCAGAAACTATTTCAAAAAACTATACTCCAACAAAATGGAAAATCTAGAAGAAATTTTCAAATTTCTAGATACATATAACCTCCCTAAACTGAGTCAAGAAGATACAGAAAACTTAATGAACCAATAGCAATCAAGGAAATAGAAACAGCAATAAAGAGTCTACCATCAAACAAAAGCCCAGGGCCAGATGGTTTTCCAAGTGAATTCTATAAAACATTTATAGAAGAGCTAATCCCAATACTCCTCAAAATATTCCATGAAATAGAAAGAACGGGGCCTGCCCAAACACATTTTATGAAGCCAACATCACATTAATACCAAATCAAAATAAAGACAACTCAAGAAAAGAAAACTATAGGCCTCTATCACTGATGAACCTAGATGCAAAACTGCTAAACAAAATACTATCAATGCACATTCAAAAGCACATCAAGAAAATTATACACCATGACCAAGTAGGGTTCATCCCAGAGATGCAAGGCTGGTTCAACATATGAAAAACAATTCATGTAATTCACCACATAAACAGAATCAAAGACAAAAATCACATGATCATCTCAATCGATGGTGTAAAAGCATTTGACAAGATCCAACACCCCTTCAGAGAATCAGAATAGAAGGAACATACCTCAATATCATAAAGGCAATATACAATAGGCCCACAGCCAACATCATATGAAATGGAGAAAAACTGCAAGAGTTCCCACTAAAAACAGGAACAAAACAAGGATGTCCATTATCACCTCTTCTGTTCAATATAGTACTTGAGACTCTAGCCAGAGCAATAAGACAAGAGAAGGAAATCAAAGGGGTAAAAATAGGGAAAGAAGAACTAAAACTATCTATCCCTTTTTGCAGATGACATGATACTATACTTAGAAGACCCAACACACTCAACCAAAAAACTTATAGAACTGATCAACAAATTCAGCAAAGTGTCTGGATACAAAGTCAATCTTAAAAAATCAGAAGCTTTCCTGTATGCCAACCATAAATCCACTGAAAAAGAAATCCAGAAAACAATTCCACTCACCATAGCACCCCCAAAAATAAAATACTTAGGGAAAAACCTAACCAAAGAGGTAAAAGACCTCTATAAGGAAAACTATAAAAAGTTGAAAAAAGAAATCGACGAAGACCTTAGAAGAAGCAAAGATCTTCCATGCTCTTGAATAGGCAGAATAAATATTATCAAAATGACCATCCTCCCAAAAGTAATCCACAGATTCAATGCAATACCCATGAAATCACCAAGCTCACTCATCACAGACATAGAAAAATCAGTCCTTAAATTCATTTGGAACAACAAAAAGCTTAGGATAGCCAAAGTAGTTCTTAGCAACAAGAACCATGCAGGAGATACCACAATACCTGGCTTCAAACTCTACTACAAAGCCACAGTAATAAAAAACAGCATGGTATGGGCACAAAAAAAGATACATAGACTAATGGAGCAGAATAGAAGACTCAGAAACAGACCCACGTGCTTACAGTCAATTGATTTTTGACAAAGGAGCCAAAAATATACACTGGAAAAAAGATAGCCTCTTTAACAAATGCTGTTGGCAAAACTGGCTAATCATATGCAGGAAAATGAAAATAAACCCTACTTTCTCACTCTGCACAAGAGTTAACTCAAGGTGGATCAAAGACCTGGAAGTTAGGCCAGAGACCTTGCAGCTACTTGAAGAGGGCATAAGACCAACACTTCAACACATAGGTACAGGTAAAAACTTTCTCAACAAGACCCCAAAAGCACAAGCAACTCAAAGGAAGATCAATACATGGAATTGCATTAAACTGAAGAGCTTCTGCAAAGCAAAGGAAACTATCATGAACCTCAACAGAGAACCCACAGAGTGGGAGAAAATATTTGCCAGTTACTCTTTTGAGAGGTCTAATATCTAGGATATACAGAGAACTCAAAAAATCACAGCTAAGAAAACAAATAACCCAATTTAAAAATGGGCAAAGGATCTAAATAGACACTTCACAAAAGAAGAAATATAAATGGCCAATAAATGTATGAGGAAATGTTCTACATCATTAGCAATCAGAGAGATGCAAATCAAAACTACCTTGAGATTTCACCTCACTCCAATCAGAATGGCAATCATAAAAAAACATGGACAACCACAAATGCTGGCAGAGGTGTGGAGAAGTGGAAACCCTAATACATTGTTGATGGGATTGCAAATTATTGCAACTACTTTGGAAAACAGTATGGAGGATCCTCAGAAGAATGGGAATGAACCTACCATAGGATCCAGCGATACCACTTCTGGGTATCTACCCAAAAGAATGGAAACCAAACTATCAGACTGACACATGTGTATCTATGTTTATAGCTGCACAATTCACAATTGCCAAACTATGAAACCAGCCAAGCTGTCCATCGACAGATGAATGGATTACAAAACTATGAGATATGTACAGAATGGAATATAATTCACCCATAAAGAAGAACAAAATCATGTTACTTGCAGGGAAATGGATGCAACTGGAAAACCTTATGTTAAGTGAGTTAATCAATCACAAAGAATTAAAAAGCATATGTTCTCCCTGATCTGCAGATGTTAGGGAGAAGATGGGGCATAAGAGGGTCTCCAGATGTAATAGGAGAAATCCTAGATGAGCATCGAAGTTGACTTAACTGAGGGGGATGTATAGGGGAGGGAGGGAGTGGGTGGCACCCTAATGCACATGATGTACTTTCACAAATATATCAAGGTCAATTAATAGGCTGAACTTGAGAGGGGGGGAGGGCGAGGGAGTGGGGTGGGAACTGGGTAAGGGGTTAAATAATAAATGTGTGCATATTTGCCTTTATCAGCTTGTACCTAACAAAGATGTATGATTACAATGCACCAATTATTATAAAAAATAAAAAAGAATGTATTTAGAGACTAAATTGATGGATTCTTCCCACTTGTACACAATATATTTAGAAAACAAGCATCGTATTCTTAAAACTATTTTGAGAATAACACTGTGGGGAAAAACAATGAAAAAAGTACCAAAAATAATTTTGTTAATTAGAGCATATGAAACCAAACAACTGTTTTTAGCAATTGATCTTGCAGGTTTACATGCTAAGGAGAAGTATTCATGTTTGCTTCAAGTGAGACAAAGTTAGTGAAAAATCTGGCTAAGTGAGGATGAGCAGAAGTTGACATATTTGAACATTTTTGCTGGCATATGTCAGAATCTTAAAAAATAATGCTAGGGCGGCTGGAGTCTTCTGGGAACTAAGGGAACTAGAAAACACAGAAAGAGCACTGGATTATCGGGGGACAGGAGCCATGTCCCTGGCTCTGAACACCCTCTAGCCAAAAGATCTTGGCAAATTATCTCCTCTGTTTTTTGTTTTCCTATTGTATTCTAAAATCTAAGGGCTTGACTTAGTCAAATATGTGATCCCTTTCAATTCTGATATTTTATGGTTCTGGGCAATATTTCTTCTTCTGGGAAAAAAATGCCAATATTTAGTGCAAGCTTTTCTTCTTTAAGGGATATTAATAAGGTAGCTATTAATATGAGTTTGAGTCCACTTTGTCTTAGTGGATTAGTTGTCGGTATGGCGATTCTCTCTCTAGCTTTTCCTTCTTTGCTAATTATAAATAATTTAAAACTAGAAAAGTTGGAGGTTATTATGGATTAGCAAAAAGTTCTAAGATAAATCTAATGATAGATCCAAAAAAGAATGGGAAGAATAGGAAAAAAGCAAAATTGGAAGGTTAAAGACTCAGAAATGCTCATTGTTGAAGAAAAACATGAGTCCTTAAATCAAAAGCATACTAGAAATATGGAACAGGAAATACTGAAATACAAGAAAAATTAATAAATCTATACTTATACCTGTAGCACTATCTTTCTTGCTGAAATGATAAAACATCAAGGAAAAGAAAGAGAGGAGAGAAGGGAAGGACAGAGGTAATCTTAAAAGTTACTAGAGGGAAAAAAGAGACGAACTATGAAAATTAATAATCAAATTAGCAACAGACATTTTATCAGTAACAATAGGTATCAAAAGGCAAAGTAAAAAAAAAAAACCTTTCAGTGTGTTGAGGAACAATAACTGTCAACCTTGAATTTTATGTGCAACTTAATATTATTCGGTAGCAATAGTAAAGTAAGGACATATTCAGATATGCAAAGAAAATATACCTGCCGAGCACCTTTATTAAAGGAATAATGTAAGATAAAGTCTATCCAGAAGAATAATGATCTAGAGTGAAAAGCAAAAGGAAACCAGGTGACATTTGAAGTAAGTAAAACAGACAAGTAAATTTAATTTTTAAACTTAACTTTCTGCATTCAAAAGAGGAAAAGTAAAACTCTGGGAAATGACAGCAACATGTAGGAGACAAAAGTCATTGACTTTTCAGTAGATGTTCAAAAATTAAAAGTTATAATTTAGTATGTATTTTTAAATGTAAACGGAATCATAAAGAGAAAGAAAATATAACCTATGTCTTAGAAACCAAAGAAAGAAAGAAAAAGAAATAGAGAATTATTTAACATCCAGCAGAAAATTAGGAAAGGAGGGGAGCAATGAAGAGAAGGGATGGCAACCAGAAAATATAAAATAAAATGGTAAAAATTTGCAAAGGCCCAATAGAAACATCTATCTCTTGAAATCAATATCTAATCCTTAATGCTATATACTGTATGTAAAATGCTAACCAGGAGCCTACATTTGTGTGTTTATCTATTTATTTTTTGTAGTACTAGCAATTGAACCCAGGGCCATTCTACCTCTGAGATACACCCCTAATCCTATTTTTTTTTAATTTTTTTATTGGTGCATTGTAATCATACATCTTTGTTAGGTACAAGCTGGTAGCGGCATACATGCACATACCTCATTTAACCCTTCCCCAATTCCTGCCCCATTCTTTCCCCCCTCCCTCTTTCTCATGTTCAGTTTAGTGGTTGACTTTGCTATGTTTGTGAAAGTACATCATGTGTATTAGGGTGTTTCCCTCTCCCCCATCACCTTTAGTTAAGTCATCTTCTTTGCTCATCTAAGGTTTCTCCTTCTTCGTCTAAAGTCCCTCTTATGGCCCATTTTCTCCCTAGCTTGCACATATTACGGAAAACATACAACTTTTTACTTTTTGTGTCTGACTAATCTCACTTAACACAATGTTTCCAATTCCATCCATTTCCCTGCAAATGACATGATTTTTTTCTTCTTTATGACTGAGTAAAATTCCATTATTGCAGAGAGGAGAGCCTCGCTAAGTTGCTGAGGCTGGCGATGAACCTGCGATGCTTCTGTGTCAGCCTCTCAAGTACTGGGATTACAGAAAAATTGGAAGTAGTACAGTTTGAGTAAAAATTCTGATTTAATTTATAAATATTCTAAAATAAAATTAAGACAGTAAAGTGACTATATGCATATGTAACAAATTACAATGATAAAATATGAAATACTCAAAATATTTCCCCTGATCATCACTTAGCATGGTTGTTGGCTGTTAACAAACAAGTGCTGTGTGTGTGTGTGTGCGTGTGCGTGTGCGTGCGTGTGTATGTATGTGTGTGTGCGTGTGTGTGTTACTAGGAATTGAATCCAAGGGCATTCTACTCTGAGTTATACCTACAGCCCTATTTTACTTTCTTATTTTGTAACAGGATCTTGCTAAGTTACTGAGGCTGGCCTTGAACCTGTGATCCTCCTGTCTCATCCTCCCAAGAACTAGGATTACAGGCTTGCACCTCCATACCCAGTTATGCAATTGATTTATATCCAGTGACATCCTCTCCACTGGAGCCAGCAACACCTGAGTCATACTTCTCTTATTGACACTGCCACACTTTGCAAAATGTTCACTAGTGTTTCTGAAGTTCAAGAAATTGCATCTTAAATACAACACAAGCTTTTTCTCCTACATCAAATTGCTAAAAATAAATTTGTATGAGACTGAATGTAAATATAAACTTTTCGTGTGAACATCAGCCAGAAAGTATGCTACTAAATTCTAAGAAGACTAAAACATATTGTTCCAGGGAAACATTAATAGGAAAGATGTTTTGTGTGTATAATTAAAATTAATTACAATAATTAAATATATCAAGTATATGACAGAGATTACCAAACCGGATAAATAAAACAAGATCTGGTTATATGCTTTAGAAAAGGACACACCTACAACAACTGTACAGATGGTGAAAATAACCAAATACAAGAGATATCTTTTGTATTAAGAAAGGATTAGGTTCTGTTGTAAGTAACAGAAAAGCCAAAGTGATAGTGCTTAACCAAGATAGAAGTTCATTTCTGTCTCCCATAAACAATCTGTGCACAGTTTCTATGGCTGACACTGTAGCTTTAAACCATAGAACCGAAGTGACAATGCTTCTGCCTTTCAGAGCTCTGCTATTCTTGCTGGCCCTAGCCTTCATGGTCCCTTATGGAGGAATCTGTATTTGAGGTGGCAGGATTGAGGGAGGGACGATGAAGAGACAAAAGAGTGACACCACCCCATTCACAGAACTCTATACTTCTCCACACTCAGCCACACTTTTAGTTATTTGTTACAGCAATGTCCCTTTCTTGGTACCAGTTTTCTGTCTTAGTCCATTTTGTGCTGCTATAACAGAAAACTAATGATAGGATAATTTATAATGAACATAAATTTATTGGCTCATAGTTCTGGAGATAAGAAGTCCAGAATTGATGGTCTGGCCTCTAGTGAGGGTTTTCAATCTCCATTCATTAGCAAATGTGTGACCCCAGGGATAGGAATGGTTAGTAAATAATTGACCTAGTATTAAATCTACTCTTTATTGCCTTGATTTCATGTTGGTGATCTAAGTTATCTGAATCTACTGCTAATTAAGTTGATATTGGGTCAACTGATTCCTTATACTACAATATCCCTGTCTGCAATTGCTTGAGATTGAATGAGGCTTTAAAATCCAGACCTTCTGATTTATCTACCAAATCACTGACCAACGCTCATTGCTTTGACACTCGTTGTTTCTTTTCCTATTGATTGTTGCACTCCATTTCTGAAGCTATTTGCATGCAATTAAAGAGAAAGACAATGATTTGATCTGTCCATGGTGTGGTTGCCAAATGTGATGAAAAGACAAAGGATCAAGGAAATATTAAAAGAGCTTCTTTATAGTGAAAATATTAGGTCTACATTAGCAAAGGGGGTTGTGAAGATAAAAAAAAAAAAAACAGGCTGATGGACAGGCAAGAATGGGGAGCACAGAATATGGGAAGTAGATTAAGTGATAATACTGAAAAATATTCAAACTCTTTTTTCTGTAACTTGGGGATCAGAACATGAGTAAGTGCATTGGAAGGTAAGTTTCTGACACCAAAGGTTCTACCAGTGGTCACCTCTCTAGAGTGAGAAAGACAAGTTGATGAAGGAAAACAGATTTATTTGAAGCAAGTCTTAAAGAAGATTGGGGAGAACTTTTCTGTCTCAAATCTCCATCTTCAGGGGCTCCGGAGTGTGAATGGCTTTTATGAGAGAAAAAATGCATACAGTGGTACAAAAAACAGGAAATCCATAGGGCTCATCTTCCAAAGTATCTCTAATTCTGCTACCTCCCTGAGTCTCTGCTGCCTCCTTATCACATCAAAGGAAATCTGAACCTCTTGGAGCCAGCATCTCAATTTTCTTTTCAGATAGACATGTTACCTTCTGTGCCAACGAGAGGAGAGACATTGTAGAATGCTTTCTTTAGAATTTAGAACATCATGAGAAAGAAATGTTAAAAATGGTGGGTGTCACTGTCCATGGTGGTACTTGCCTGGTAATCCCAGTACTTGAGAGGCTGAGACAGAAAAATCACAGCTTGGAGGCCAGCCTCAGCAACTTAACGAGACCCTGCTTCAATTTTTTAAAATAAATAAATAAATAGGGATGAGGGTGTAGCTCAAAGGTAGAATGACCCCTGGTTCAATCCTAGTACCAACCACACACACACACACACACACACACACACACACACACACACACAAATGGTAGATAGAGATTAGGAAAAAGGTTGGGAGGGGAGGAAAAGGAAGTGCCTTTAAAACTTTAAGAAAACATCTTCCCAAAGAAAGTGGAGGAAATAATTTTGTTAAAAAAATGCCTCTCTGAATTGCTCTGTTGTATTTTTCCACTATCAAATTTTCAACTTCACTTCTCTGGGGAGGTGGAATGTCACCTCTTTTCTGACTCATTCAGGTGAAGTGGGGCCCAAGAACAGGAGCTTTTGGTGTCTGTCTGGCTCAGAGTTTGGATGTCTCTTACACTCCCACAAAGATAAATTATTTTAATTGATGCTACCTTTGCTTTCAGTAGAAATGTTGCAGTTGATTATTTGGCAAATCATTAAAATGCTAAGAAGGATGAAAACTGCATTAGAAATAATAAATTAGCAAACTTCATATAGTCTAAAAATTGAGTTGTTTTGAGGAAACAGGTTGTCATTTGTCTCTAAACCTTATCACAAAAATAATAGTAATAATTATAATAGAACATGTCTATGTGGCTTTGGAGACAAGAATGTGCAATTAGAATTCAGTGCTTCCTTGTGATATGAAGGAATGAAAGAGAATGGCAGCTGAAAAGAAAATGAAATACGTGAATGTTTTCTCTCCTTTAATCTACTTTGTCTCTCTTAAATGAAGTCGTGTATTGATGGATGGCTCAGTTTATTTAGCATCATCCAAACAACAGAAAGTAGCATGATTTCCATGAGTATTTGCATATATAGAAATCTGTGATATGTTTCTTGACTTATATAACACATTATCAAATGTTTATTTCTATAAGGTAATGTATCTTCTGGGGTTGTGTAATATGATATGAAAGGAGAAAATCAACATGGAGCTATAACATATTTTGCCAGGCATGGTGGCGCACACCTGGGAGGCTGAAACGGGAGGATTGCAGATTGCAGACCAGCCTCAGCAATGTAGCACGACTCTCAGCAACCTAACAAGAACTTGTTTCTAAACAAACAAAAAATTTAAGGGTTGAGGTTGTAGCTCAGAGGAAGAATGTCCTTGGGTTCAATCTCCAGTACCACACACACACAGAGAGAGAGAGAGAGAGAGAGAGAGAGAGAGAGAGAGAGAGAGAGAAGAAGAAGAAGAAGAAGAAGAAGAAGAAGAAGAAGAAGAAGAAGAAGAAGAAGAAGAAGAAGAAAGAAGGAGGAGGTGGAGGAGGAGGAGGAGGAGGAGGAGAAGAAGAAGAAGAAATATAACATATTTTAAAACTTTCCAAGATGTGTTAGGCACTTGAATATGCTTCATATGCACTTGATCTCTTCCTAGGGTACTTTCTTGGGCCATCAGGCCTTTCCCCATTCCAACAAGATTGATGAATTCATTGCCAGAGGACACTGAAAACAACTGAACAGAGGCCACAAGGGTGTCATCTCTATGACGTTCGAATATCTAAAGTCTCTTGAAATTTATAGCAGAGGCAGTCATTTGAAAGAAAAGATGTTTTGAGAATCAAAGCAAAACCCCAAAGGATTCAAGGCATAAAGTTTATGCCATAAAAAAATACATTTGGGAGAATAGATGACAGCCAAGATAACCTTGTCGCCTGAATAACAATTCCATAAACTACTAGAGGAGCAGGAGTTGGCAAGGGAAAGAAAAGTGAATATGCTTCAGTGTGTCTCTGATGACAGTCCTATGCTCAGCCCATAGTTTGAGGCCCACATGAAGTCAAGGAACAGCGTTACGGTCTCAATCTGGAAAGTCCACCAAACACTCATATTTTGAAGACTTGGTCTCCAGCTGGTGGCAGTACTGGGGGGAGGTGGAAACTTTAGGAGATGGGATCCAGCTGGAGGAAGTAGCTCACTGCAGATGTGCCCTTAAAGGGTGTATATTTATTCTCTAGTTTCTTTCTCTCTCTCTCTCTCTCTCTCTCTCTCTCTCTCTCTCTCTCTCTCTCTCTCTCTCTCTCTCTCTCTCTCTCCCTCTCCTTTCCTCTTTCTCCTTCTTTCTCATTTTCTCCTCCTTGGCCAAGATAAGTTGATCAGTTTTGCTCTGGCAAGTGCTCCCTTAGATACCATGCTTCACCACAGGCTCAGAATCAACAGAGCCAAGTGATCTTGGAATGAAATTTCTGAAACCATGAGCCCAAATAGATTTTTTTCCTCTTCTCCATTTATTTTCTTCAGGCACTTTGTCACAATGGCAAAAAGCTGACTAACAAAAGGTGTTTCTCAAAAAATGCTTCTATATTATATGTCTGTGATTCCAGTTGTGTATGGTATGCATTAGAAGGGCTGGATTTTTAAAAGCTCCCATACAGGTTTGGAAAACTGTATTCAGAGCTTCTGGGTCTATCTTATTCAGGTAAAAAAAAAAAAAAAAAAAAAGCCTTGGTTTCCCTGCTACTGAGGAGCAGCCAAGGGCAAATGGATCTGAGATGTCATTAAAGAGATATGTCTGCTGCTGCAACATTGAATTCTTATGCTTCCCAGAGTGGCGCAGGAAGCAGAACTTTTCTTCAGGAGTACAAGAAGCCCTAAAAACTGAGATCCTGGATATCCTGTGGTTGGGATGATGAGGCCACTGAATTAATCTATATGACCAATGAGTGGAGAATGGAGGATGCCCAGAACATTCCAGGGAGCACAGCATGAATGCATGGGGACAAAATTATTCCTTATTCCTATATGCCATATCCTTATCCTGGTATTTTATCACTAGGTGAGATCCTCCAGAATTTAGGAAAAATATTGACATTGCTGGAGGTAAAATTAATGATTAAGAAAATCAAGAATTGACTCTCAATATCCAGAACTGACTTAATGAGGAGGAATGGGGAGATATGATAAAAATTAAAATCTTCCTCAATAAAGATTAAAGTTCCATATTTTTTTCACTCTTGAATATTTACCTGAGAAGTTATGGACATCTTTAAGTACACATAAAAATCCAGATTAAAAACAAAGATGTATTATGAGTTGAATATATTCATCTTATAAAGGAATTCTTCATTCTAGAAAATAATGTACCTCAGAAGGCTTTTTTAGAATCAAATACTCTGTTGGGCATGGAGGTGCATGCTTGTAATCCCAGCACTTGGGAGGCTGAAACAAGAGGATCACAGGTTTGTGGCCAATCGCAGCAACTTAGGCCATCTGCAATTTAATGAGATCTTGTTTTCAAATAAAAGAATAAAATCAATCTGGGGGTATAGCTCGGGAGTAGAATTCCCCTGGGTTCCATCTCTAGTACCACACACACAAATGTCTAAAACTAGCCCACTTGACACCTGCAATTCTTTTGGAATATTAACAAAACTCAAGCATCTACAGTCCAGTAAAACTGAGGGAACTGGTGCCTCTTTCAGCCAGAATCCAATAAAAAAAATAGTTTATGTGAACATTAATGTGCAGATGGACAGCTCCCGTGTGAATAGGAAAGAAGAAACAGCCTGCTGAGATGTGATAGCAAGTTCAGAGCCCGCTGTGGATGGCATCCACAAAGATGTTTAGTCAATGATGGGAGTGACTCTTTTTTCAAGAAAAACAAAAAACATGAGAATCTCATATGTAGGAGCACATGTCACAGCCTGGAGAATGGCAAATAGAGAAGCAAGGACATTCTATTGGAGGTAGGACAGGGTTAGTTAAGAATCACTGTAGGCTGATGCCTCTCAAGTCTGTCCTTACAGAGATTGGTTCTCCTACATGGAATTTGGACAGAAGAGTCCAAAAACTCTGTGATTTAATCATTCCGCAAGTTTCAGAAGACAAAAATGTGGTCTACAGGGATCCCTCTGGTGTTTAAGACTTTATCCATGAGACTGGGTTCTCTTTCCCAGGGCATAAAAGAAGCCCACAAAAGTTCAATGAACATCTTACCTTTACGTCACACACCAAGTTAAAATAGGGAAAGGAATGAAGAGAGGACTTTTTCTTCTCTTGCCACCAGATATGTAAGCTTCTAATACCTATTCAGGTACCCAGGGGCTCTAGAAAATGTATGGCATTTGACACTCTAACTAGCATGATCACAAATTCATTTCTATGTAGTCTGTTATTTGTTATTCATGTCACCAAGATTACTGAATTAGTGAATACCAAACTATCGCTTCTAGGGGAATAAGGAGGTCATGACATTTCCATCAACCAATCAATACATAACCTTTTTTATGAGTGTTTCTGTTTAAAGTTATTTAATATATATCTTGGTTTACGAACATTAAAATTCTAGTCAATAGCTCTCTAATGTCATGCCTGAGTAAAGCCTGTCTAACACAGGCTTTATCTCTGTAAAGCACATCACAGCCTTCCCCTACTTAGGAACAATAGATAGCATTTAGTACTAAGTGTGGGGCCATTGTGAGCAGCAAAATCACTAATAAAAAGGATAAAAATGTTAAAAATAGAGCACAAAACAGACCAGGAAAAGGACATTTACAGTATGAGAGCTGAAACAAAAAGGCAAAGTGTCACCTTGTTCGACCTTGGTTGGAAAGACCAGCACTGAATAACTCAAATTGTTCATCACTCTGAGCATATCAGTGAATGACCACAAAAATAACATGAGTATTGATTGGAAGGTGTAAGACAAACTAAAATGTTCACTTATTATGACTATAACAAAATATGTGAAGCTGGGTAATTTACAAAGGAAGGAGTTCCAAGAGCATGGTGTAAACATCTGCTCAATTTTGGGGACATCTCATAGTGCAAGGGAAGTAAGTATCTGTAGAAAAGAGATAGCATGGTGAGATCAAGTGGAGAAGCCTGGATCACTTTATACAACTTGTTTCCATGTGATAACTAACCCACTTTCCCAGGAACTATGTTAATCCCTTTATGAGACCAGAGTTCCATGACCCTAACTACCTCTTAAAGACCCTACACCTTTTCAATACTGTTGCATTGGCCATTAAATCTCAACAGGAGTCTTGGTGGAAACCATATTCGAGCCACAGAAAGAAATTATAAATAGACTTTAGTGAGAAGATAAACTTATAAGAAGTCTTTGAATAATAAGGATGGACTATATTGAAGAGGCATCAATGTTAGCACATTAGTCAGAGCAAATCAGAAAAGTGATTTTTGCTTCACTGGTGAGAAAGTGCATGGTTGCAAAGCTTTTTTATTGCAATTTGAGTTCAGACTTAGCTCCAAACTCTTTCAGGAATCTCTCCATTATCTATCTCAGCATGCTACAGCTAGATTCCCAGGAAATACTCTGAAGTGGTGATTTGTCTGCAGGAGGTTTGCAAGGAAGTGCTCCAAATAAAGGAACAGGATCAGGCAGAGGAAGGCATTGAGCCAAGATGAAATCACAACGAAGACATAGGTTGGACTGGGACTACTATGGCTCAAGAGATTTATTCTACATCAACGCAGAAGAGCAGGTGGTTATGCCCCATCCCTGCCAAATGTAATATGTCATTACATGCAGGTGGTCCCTCCCTCAAAAGGCGCTGTGACTTTGGGTATGTTTGGTCTCTTCAGCAGAAGGTGATTCCCAGAGAGGGCCCAGGTGTATGTAATCACCATCAACACTCCTAGCAGCTGAGGGAATAAATGTTAAATTCTGGGAACTATATGTGGGCAGTACCCCAGGACCCATTATATTGTGTCAAGCACAAGAGAACATTTCTAGTATCCTGTCTGGGGACACTGTCAGGGATGATTAACAAAAGTTTGGAACTACCTATTATAGAAATTAAGGACCCTAAAGATGCCAATACCATAATCTCTAGAACTCATGAGTATGTGACCTTACATGGCAAAAAGGCTTTGCAGAATGTGATTAAGGTTAAAAGCCTTAAGATGTAGTGATAATACGGATTACAGAGGTAAGCCCAAAGTAATCATATCAATCCTTAAAAGTTGAGAAACCTTCCAGACTTCAAAAAGCCAGAGAGAGGGCAGAGTGAGGACTTCACCTGGTTTTGCGCACCTTGAAGATGGAGAAGGGGGGTTATGAGCCAAGGAATAGAGCCAGCCTCTCTAGAAGGACAAAATGGAAAGAACTAGATTCTCCCTTAGAACTTCCCAAAAGGAATGCAGTCCTGAATTTTGGCCCAGTGGGACCCATGTTGGACTTATAAGATAATACATGTATATTGTTAAATCTAAAATATTTGTTTCAGCATTAATAGTAAAATAATATATTTCCTTTCAACGTAGTGAATGTAGATTCATATGTATCGGGACCCCAGGATGAACCCTCAACCGTGAGGCCCCAATAAAGACGATGACTGGACGTTGCTGGTTCAAACTTCTCTTTATTATCTCTCTCTCTCTCTCTCTCTCTCTCTCTCTCTCTCTCTCTCTCTGGGATCGAGGACGCTACTCAAGCAGTAATAGTAACCATTCTCTTAACCCTGCTTCTCTCACCCCACTCTCGTTCGTTCTCCTTAACCGTTCCTGGCAATAGTACCTCTCCAACAGACCCCCAACAACCTATGCCTCCAGCAGCAACAACAACAGCAACCGCCCGCCTTCCTTTCTCCCTGGCGAGAGGCGGAGACTCTTAAAGCCTCGCAGGGCCTGAGTCACGAGGTGCCCGCATACAGCTCTCACCTGGGCAGGCCACGGGCCCGGCGTGCTGGTGCATGCGCTCTAGCATGGGGCAGCCCTAGGATGTTACCACCTGCAGCCACTTCTGGCACTTGGCCAGGCGCCATCTAGAGGCGAAGTCTAGCCGGACCCAGCTAAGACCCCAACACATATGCTTGAAGAGAAGGGAGGCACCTGATTTCTCCAAGCTTCATTCACAGATTCCCTAGCCAACTATAGAAATCAGTATGGCAGCTTCAACTACCTGTTTGCTTTCTCCTCCTCTTCCTCCTCCTCCTCCTCCTCCTCCTCCTCCTCCTTCTTCTTCTTCTTCTTCTCTCTCTCTCTCTCTCTCTCTCCACACACACACACACACACACACACACACACACACACACACACACACAGATACTACTGCAATGCAGTGTGTAGCTCAGGAGCCATTTACTTCATTTTATTTTTATACTCTCTAAACTGTCCATGACTAACACTTACAATTGCACGCTATGATCAATCAATTCAGTAGCATCAAAATTCTGTGTGATGCACAATTGAGCAACCTGGGCCAGCCTAATAGCTGTATTTTTAGGAAGACAGGAGAACCAGCACATCTTTCCTGTTGTTCTTCATGCTATTGGTCTTCCCGGTAAAGGCGTACTTCCCAAAGTCCACTGGTAAATATTAAAGTGCAGTTCTGTTATCTGCTCAGGAACATGCTCATGGTAACCAAGATAGACATAGTCCTTAACTCTAAAGAGCTTAGAGATTAGTGATGAACAGTGACATGAGTTAATTTTGATAGTGTACATATTCTTTGACAGTGAAAACCATTACTTTTCATTGCCTCCTGCTGAACCCCAGGCAAGAGATGTAATGGCTCATTCTAGCAACTGAAGTAAGTCCCCTACACTTAGCACTAAGAAAGGTAGGCTCAGGGACTTAGATTCTACAATAACAAGAAATACATCAGAAACAAGTATTTATAACCAGATCATCATCATACCAGCCTAATACTCAAGATTTCATCAATTCTTAACGAGGAATTGGATTCTGTGGGATACAGTGGAAAGGACATGGGTTTGGTGTTAGACAGGCTTTAGTTCCAATCTTCCCACTTCTGTGTAAATGCTAAGCAACTTAACTTAAGCAAGATCTTTAAATTCCCTGTGCATTTTTCTCTATGCTCCCATCTGTGCCTTTGAGATTATAATAGCTACATCAAAGAGTTGTTGTGAGAATCGCAGGGTGTAAAGTACCGAGTGTCTGGCAGATAGTGAGTAGGCACTCAAATGTTCAGTTTTTTCTATTCCTTTCCCTTATTGAAAGGAACAGAGCAGACTGCCTAAATACCTCTTCATGGTTCAATCAACATAGAACAAGTACTTGAAAAAAAGTGAATATTGACGCCCAAATTTTCATAAAAAAACGGACTTTGAATTCTAAACTTCACAAGTTATTGAAAGCAAAAATTAAACAGCAAGGAAAATGTGGTATGGAGGAAAGGAATTGGAGGAAGAATCAGGAAATGGTAGTTCTATAGTCTACTCCGCCACAAGTATCTGGGTGCTTTCTTCTTTGAACTTTGGCATCTTTATCAAAAATGAACTAGTCGAATCTGACAGCCTCTGTGTACCATCCAGATTTAACTTTGAGTTCACAGGACTGGAAAATCAAACTGACCTCTGAATTCAGCCACGATTCTCAGGTTAAACAAAGGGAGTTGCAGAGAAGCTATGGAGGCAGATGACAGAATGTGGGGGCTAGAAAGGAAGACAGCCATACATTCTCATTTGCTCTCTACTTGCTCGCTAGATCTGCCATCCAAAGTAAATCATTGCCTCTTTAAATCTTCTTCCTTATCTATAAAGTGATAATGATAATAAACTTTCATAAAGTTGTATTCAAATAAAAGTATTTGCAACTTTCAGTTCACTCTTCATCCCCACCCCCTCCAAAGAAATCTCTTTATCCCATTTCTCCAAGAAAAGCTGAACATTCCCTGCTTTTGCTGCCATCACTTAGGGTCTATACTGTGCATTATTGGTACATTTAACTGGCCGTTTTTAACATAAATGTGGCAGGTCAGAGACCGTTGTATTCACATTTATATCTAAATAGGGCCTGCAATAGTGCCAGGTACACAGTCCTTCTTCAAAAAAATTTTTGGTTGCTGAAAGTAATAAAGAAATAAAAATTAAAGTGAGGAGATTGCACTTTTCATCTATTGAAGATCTTTTAAAGATATACATTTGTGCAGACAAGGGTGCATAAACTGACACAATCTTTTCTGAACTCAATCATTGTAATAGGTTTCAAGATTCTTAAAAATGTCTATATCCTTCCTTCCCTTCCTTCTAGTAATTCCTCTCCTAGAACTCTCTTCAATGGTGAAAATAGTTTATTTGCCATGTAGAAAAGCCATGCATGGGAAGGGGGGGGAGACTGTAAGTAACTACTTCAAAACATTAATCATGGAATTTCCAGGTAGACAGATTAATAACGATTTTGTTTCCATTTATATTTTTCTGCATTTTTGCAGATTTATTTAGTTTATATACTCCTTTATGTGAAAGATTTTTAAATATATATGTATATGTTCACATATATATTTATTTATAGGTACACTGTAGTCTTATATCATAAGGTAGTCCCTAGTGATGGAGACATACATGCATACAGCACTTGGTGGATTTTCCCCTAGCTCCCTCCACTCTACCCACTTCCCCATACATGATATTGAGATTGGCATTGGTGTTCTCACATATGTTCAAAATGTCTATGGAAGTGTTTCCTTTGTTAATTCTCCCTCCCTCTAACCAACACCCTCCCTTAGACAAACTCCCTCACTGCACTGGGGTTTCTCCTCCACTATCTAAAGTTCCTCTTGTATTCTGATTACTCCCTAGCTTCTGTATATGAAAGAAAGCATATGACCCTTCACTTTCTGTGACTCACTAATCTCATCTAACATAACATTCTCCAGGTCCATCCATTTTCCTGCAAATGACATAATTTTGTTCTTTATTGCTGAGTAGAAAACTATTATATGTATATCCTATAATTTTGTAATCCATTCATCTGTGGATGGACACCTGGGTTGTTCCATAATTTGGTTAATGTGAATTGCACGTCTATAAACATAGACATGTATCACTATAATATTCTTATTTCAGTCCCTTTGGAAAGAAACACAGGAGTGATATAGCTGGATCATATGGTAGATCTATTCCCAGTTTTCTGAGGAATCTTATGTGGGAGATCTCAAAAGTTTCACTATGAGCGGGGCCTGGTGGCGCATGCTTGTAATCCCATTATTTGGGAGGTTGAGCCAGGAGGATCACAGGTTCGCGGCCAGCCTCAGCTACTTAGTGAGGCCCTCAGCAACTTAGTGAGACCCTGTTTCAAAATAAAGAATTTTAAAAAATAGGGCTGGGAGGGTAACTCAGAGGTACAATGCCCCTGGGTTCTATCCCTAGTACCACACACACAAAAAAAGTTTCACTATAAAATCCTAAATATTTTAAAAGTATATTAATGTTCCTCAACACCCTAACATTCTTGTACTTCCTCCAATTACCCAATGTAGCATCTTGCATGCTATAGGCACCACATAAGTTTCCTATATATGTATATAAGATTTTACATGAGTATATCTACTTGGGTCCTTAACTTACCTCCCTTCACTCTCTAAATTTAGAAATAACACTTGTATTTTTCATCTAGTCACTTAGTTTCCAGAGACATGCAAGTGTCAGCAGATTTATTTTTCTCCAAAACAGGTTAATGCTCCACTTAACTGCTGTCCAGATAGTTTTTATTAAAAAGTAGCACAGTTCTCCCTGTGAGATTTCAGCATCACATGCTAGGAGGGACTGCAAAATTAACTAGGTTAGAAGGATTTGCAGGAGTATCTAATTATTGCTGAGGTAGGCACAACTGAAGTGAAGTTAAAAAAAATCATTGTGGCTCTTCTTTATTAATGGAGTTCTTTTCAGTAGAAAAATTATATGGTTATTTTTTTTCTCTGTAGAAAGGTTGATGTTTACTTGGCCCAGTTTGTTTTTATGCAGTAAAGATGTCAGCCTTCATTAGATTAGCAATCATTGCCTCTTTTTAAACAGACATGTTTCAAAACTTTCTCATTACTCCAAGGCTTCCTTGTTGATTGTGTTACATCAAATAGCCAATTTCTTGTATTTCTATGAGATTTCCACTACACGATTATACCCTTGAAGACCCAACAAGATCTTCCCTTCTATAATGAAAATCTTCCCTATTATTTTATTCCTTTGAGCTATGAATCTCTTTTTTCCATTTCTTAAAGTATCAATGTTTTGAAAAGGTAGTTCACACTGGTAAATAAATTTAAATGCCTTTACCCTCGTGCTAAATGCAACTTCTGACTTCTACTCTTATTGAAATGTTTTCTTGAAAGTCACCAATCAACTCTTATAACCAAGGCAATGGCTCTCTTCTATTCCCCAACTGTCTCAACTTCTCTGTGTTTAATGTTGCTTGTTCTTACTGGAACTTTTCTCTTACATCCTTTAAATGTTAAGGATGCAATAACCAAGGAAATAGCATTTCATACTCACCTCAAAATTCTTTATTGGCAGCCAGCAATAGTTTAAAAATGCCCATAATTTTTAATATGCTTAAATGAGTTAAAATAGGTATGGTTTTGTTGTAATGTGAAAATTAAAACCTTTGTATATGAAATTGTTCTTGTACCTTGTCATCTACCCCCAGCCTATCCCACTTATTAGCAGGAACTACTTAAAACTTGGTGGGGATTACTTTAGCCCTTTTCCTAGGTATCCATGTTAATGTATTGGTATGTATGCAGAAACAGATTTTACCAACACAAGTAATAAATACAAAGTCTGGGGTAACAAATTAACTTCTTTGTATGTTTTTCTTAAACCTGTTTATTGCTTTAAAACTAAAAGAAAGAGCCACTAAGGGGAAGAATATCACAAAGAGTGGAGCGACACAAAGATGGGCAGATGGCTTGATTTTGTGCTTAAAATATCTTATGAATACATAGGCATTTTTCATGTCTATGCCACATAAAGCTTCTTAAATTTAGCAGTAGAAGATGAAGTGCAGATTTTTGGATTTTGATTTCTTTTTTATAGTGTTTTTGTAACTAATGTCAAAAATGAACCACAGAGTGATTAATTTGAGGGGCATCAATTAAAGTCTCTTTTAGTTTTTACTAGGCACTTTACAAAGAGGTTTTAGTTCTTTATGGCTTTATTTTAGTAGTAGACTTTGGTTTTTCAGAAGATGTGAAGTTGAAAGTAGCTACAGTCAAGGAATAGAAAGAGGACATCTTAATTTTAGTGTTCTTTTCACATTCTGGCTGTGCTATCCAAGGTGATTCGACTTCACAGCCCACTCATACACTGTAAATATCTTTACATGTGGTAAATCTTAACCTAGCACATTAATAACATGCTTAAACAAAATATTAAAAGCTTGGAACAAGATGGCATCTGAGTATAATGCAGTTACTAGTTTTCTAAAAAAAAAAAACAAAACAAAGAAACGCCTTTTGAAATGACTTTCAGAATATGAAGAAAGATTTGTACTACAAAGGAGAGGAAGTACTGAGGCTGATAAGGGAAACCAATGGAACAATTTAGGGGATTTTTCTCTGAATTGAATGATTTGAGATTGATAAAATGATTAGAAATTAATATCTTGTCAAGTACTTTGTTTGAAAAGAGAAAAAGTTACAGAAGGGCAGATAATAGAATGGACAAGGGTATTTAGATACAAAGATAAGGAACATTCATTATTGCAGTCATAGTAGCAGCCAAAGTTCTGGCATTACTATTAATTATGCTATACTGAAAGAAATTAAAAGTTGATCATTACCTGTTATCTGTAGAGATAAGAGAAGGGTGATTTGAATAAAAAGTGTACAAAAACATCCAAAATTTAAAAAATACTTTAGCACCTAAAGACCAATAAAGAAGAGATGAGCAGTACAATGACACATGTTTAATGAAGGGTTGAGGAAATTGGCATCATTTCCTAAGGGCCTGATGGTTCATGATGGCCTAACCCTCGGATGCATTCAGCGAAAAGATCACTTAAGCAAGACAGCATTGATTGATATTTTTTTCCCCATCCATTCCCATAAATGTGGCTACAAAGACCTTAGTAACTGATACCTTCACAACTGATAACTCTTATTTTAATAATTAATGTTGATCATCATACAGGCCAGGACCATTAAAGAAATGTGGCAAACAATTGATGTGAGTATTAATGATGTGTTGCTTGAAAGATTTTGCAAGGCAAATGCCTCCATAGCAGTTTTTTTCCCAGGTAAGTCCCCACTGGCTGCCTCTTATACTGAGAATGATAATCTGAACAGATGCATGCACTTTCCACAGGTTTGGCTACCAAAAAAAAAAAAGGGAAATATGACACACATTTAACTTCTTTAAAATAAAAAAGAAGTATTATTAAAACTAAGAAACTTTGCATTTATTAACCATGTATTACTATCCCCTTGAGAGCTAACTTAGAGAGCATTTTGCATAAATTTAAATGCCTAAGTACACTAAGTACAGACAGGTATCTTTGAAACCCTGGATTCTGTGCTGATGTTGTCTGCCTACTCCCACCCAAGATTCTTGCTCTATCAGTCTTGGCCTTTATGCAGGTGAATGTACTTAACCATTGCTCCAGGGGATTCAATATGAATGAATCCCATTACCCCAACCAAATGAAACTACTATGGCTTCACTGCTTCAGCAAAGTGTAATTAAAGAGAGAAACAATACATATCATTTTATGATCTTGACCCACTTCAAACAATAAAAAGAAAAAAAAATTTAGAACACTTCTTTCCAGAAACAGTCTCTGCCTGCTAGGGGCTGAATCCTGTCCTTTCTTTTAATCTTCTCCCCTTGGCCACTTGAGTGGTCATATAATCACATGATCTAGCCCATTCAATCAGTGCATCTTATTTCTCTGGCCACAGTGACTCAAAATGAGCCAGTGACATTGCCCCACTGCTCCCCGGGATATTCTGCCTGAACCATGGAGGAGAGAGCAAGTTTTATTTTTCTACTGTGAATATCAAGCTGGCAAGACACTCCTTGAGCTGAGTAGCCCACATACCACCATATTTAGACATCAGAGATAGAGCCTCTGCACCCAGATATTACAGAAACTTCAGGAATTTTTTATCATGGTTTGAATTGTGGTTTTTAGCACTGGTAAATGAAAAGGCTCAATGAATACCTCAGAGTTTATTGGGCAATTGCTTAAACTTTTTGGCTTATTTTCTTTACCTATAAAATTTGGATAATGGCAACTATCACGCATAAGCAACAGAGAAAAGGTGATGAGACTACCATTTTACTTTATTTTTCTATATACGTTTTTATATACTATTATTTCTATATACTTTTCTATATACTATTTATTTTTTATTGGCGCCTTGTAGTGTCACATCATAATATAGTTGAGAGTGGAGACCTACCATTTTTTATCTGAAGGATATATTATCTAATCACAGGTTATCCAAATGCTAAACTTCGTATACATCTTACATGATAAATATTTAAATCAGGTAATAATAGTAACACAAATGGATAATTTAGCCTTACGTAAAAATATCTCAAGTGTTACATTTTTTAATGTTTAGCTAGTTACTTTGTTGTCCTATAAACATTATTTAACAGTTAAACCAAATTTCACTCTATTTATATACCAACAATTAATAGTAATAAAAACTCTTCTTGATCTCTTTAATAGTTTAATCACTTAATGGTTATAATAGTCAATAACTTTCTTCCAACATTGATATTACATCTTAAATGTCTGATTTCCTGATATAATATATATCAGTGCCTCTCAAGCTAACCAAATACCTGAGGATCATGTTAAAATGCAGATTCTGACTCATTGGATCTGAGATGAGGCCTGAGACACATTATTTATAATAAGCTCCAGGTGACATGATGTGTCTGGTCTGTCGCTACAGAGCAGTTTGGAGCATCAAAGGGTCAAAGTAAAACCCCCTCAACGATGTAGATGCAAGAGCAATGCGTTGGGAGTTGCAAGTTCGAGTCTTAGTTTCCACATTAAAATAAAAAAACTATGTGATTATGAACAATGGCTCTCTGTATTTTTGCTTCCCTAAGATGAAAAATTTGAAATGCATTATACAATAAAAATATGCACAAAGTCAGTACTTAATAAATTATTGTCTCCCACTGGAAAATACCATAGAATCCATGCATTCAGATATTGAAGGGTTTACTGGTTTAAGTGGAAATAATGGGCATTTACTATTAGGTAATTTTGATAGGGTTTTCGGGTTGTATTCAATCTTCATTTCCACATAATAGTCCACCTGACAAATACATATATAAGACCCTGTCATTTTCAATAAAGAAGTGAACCTCTAATTAAATGTTGTTCACAGTTGACTGACCTAAAGTTCATACGGAAAAGACAAGTTGAAACAGTGGGTGAATGATGAGACATGTTTCCAACCAAGTGGCTCCATGAAAATATAGAGTGCACTGTGATTGTCAGTCAAAGCAGCTTCTTAAAGGCAGCCTGCATTGGAATAGAGTGAGAATTGTCCCTTGCAGGGCCCCTGGAGAATAGTAAACATGTCATTTTAAATAAAGTAGACATCACAGTTTGACCCAGATTTAATAATATGTCAGAAAAAGTATAAAATCATAAGATCAACATTTTTCAGGTTTTTTCTGGTTTTTCCATAATCAACTAAGTCTATTTTGGTCTTTAGTTACTAATCAATGTTTTACTACTATCTGGTAAAACAATTTAAGAAGACTTTAATAGAGACTCATAAAAGCTGATTTGGTTAATTTTCCCCTGACCTAGGTAAGTGTGATCAAACATATTTTTGTTTAGTGACATCTGAGATGGTTTAAGATTTTTGAAGTTTATGGGATGGATTTTTATAAACCTAAGTGTGAATTTTAAGCTAATGGTAACAATTCCATGAAGCACATCTCTAAACAAAAGAAAAATCTGAGAGATAATTTAAAGTCAGTATACCATGCTAAGGGTAATACAAACTCCAGCCCAAAGTTATATGAATATTAAAGAATAAACATGGCCATTCTGGAAATAATTATCCACATGGTGCAGGAAAGTTTTTGTCTATGTGGCTTTGAGAAGGCTATTAATACCCACAGATATCATTTTTCCCCACTGGTTGTTTTGGAGACTTGGGTAGAATGTGTTTTCTTCAAGATGTGAGAAACAATCCACAAAACTCACTAACTCATGTGAGTAGAGGTGAGCTGGAAGGGACATGGAAGGAAATACACAGAGATAAGCTTGTGAACGTTTTTAACACATTAAACCTCACTCTGAATGCAACAAAAAATATTTTTTTAAAGTTATTAACTCTTTACAAATACTTGTGACATTTTATCAAATAATGTTATTTCCTATATATTGCCTCTTTCTTAATCATAATTTTGAAAAGTAGACTACTAAATTGAACAATGGAATTTTACTCAGCCATAAAGAAGAATAAAATCATGTTCTTTGCAGGGAAATGGATGCAACTGGAAAACATTATGTTGAGTGAGATTAGTCAGTCACAAAGAGTTAAGAAGCATATGTTCTCCCTAATATGCGGATGCTAGGGAGAAGATGGGGCATAGGAGGGTCTCTAGATGAAAAAGAGAGATCCTCGAT
>PVLC010007934.1:0-61063 GCA_004027655.1 Graphiurus murinus
AACTTTTGCATTTAACTTTAAATATTTCTCTGCATTTTTTTCTTTGTGAGTAGGCTAAAAGGAGACAGAAATGGCTGCTTTATATAAACAAAAATGATTAGGAATAAGCATTCGTCAGATGTCATTAATGATTTTGAAATACTTCTCTCTAACTACCATTTTATAAGATACAAAAATTAAGTTCAGAGATTTTTTTTCCCCTCTTCCTGGGTTCTTCCATAGGTCTAATTCCTTACAACAGAGATATTCAGTGTTTTTTTATACTAGATCTCTTTCCTGAGGAAGTAGGCCTTGTGCTTTATTGATCTGCTTACAACAAATTCTGCTCAGTTACACATCACAAGAAAAGCTTTCTCTTGTTCTTGACCTTGTAACATCTACACTCCCTGATTAAGGAATTTGATTATTGCAATTGCCAGTTAGGTAGGGAAGGTGAGATACAAGTTCAGCTTCAGCTATGGGTTACTGAAAGTAATTCTTTCGGTGCTCACAGGAATTTTTCTGTGATGCAGTTTCCATCACTTCAGCCACCCATTCGTCTCAGTGCTGTGTTCCATTGTCCCATTTCTATCTATTTTCTTGTCTTTTTATGCTTAGACTTCTGTATTTTGGCTAACACCCCTATTTTGGGCAGCACGATTCCTAAAACACACTTTGACAGTGTTGCACATCTGTTGAGTGCTTACTCAGGGCTCAATCCTAGGCCAGATGCCTCGCCAGATCATCTCATTAATGGAGGTGATTAATTTTTGCCTGGCATACGCAGACCTCATAATTTCAACATGCAAACCACTAATTATGATTCAGTGCTTTAATGGAGCTATATACAAAATGTTACGGCAGCAGAGTTAGGCCAGGGAGTCAATTCTTAGTTGTGAGAGGACAGCTGAATATTCAGAGAACAGATACTCGAGCTGCGTCTTGAGAATGATACTCTGTGGAGGAAAGGGCTTTCTAAGCAAGAGAAATAAGTTCACGTAAATATTTATGGCATAGTGTCTGTGGTCCCAGTAACTTTGGAGCCTGTGTGGGATAAAGTGGTTTTGGAGGATGGGAATGTGGTAGTAAATTGGTTTAGATGGTGAAGATCTTTCAATGTCTTTGAATGTCATGCCTATTGGTGGAAGTTTTATGGGAAAATGTTAGTTTTGTAAGGCAAGGAATGTGAACAGATCTTTTGTGAACAGATCAGCAGTATGGAATTTTAAACTGTACTATCTCAAACTGTTGCCATTAAACATATATGGCGATTTAAGTTCAGATTAACTAAACTTTTCTTTTTTAATTTAGTTTCTTAGTCACACTCGGCACATTCCAAGTTCTCAGCGTTTATACATGATGGTAGCAGATACACAGCCCATTCCCATCATTGCAAAAAGTTCCTTTGGACAGTGCTGGACTAGAGAGGTTTGGTGACTGGCTAACACATATATATGACTTAGAGTGACAGATGAAACTGAGCTAAGAAGATAGGGAAGTTAGTATGTGATGTGAAGGAGAAGTGGGAGGACTCAAAAGTAATTCCTTGGTTTCTATCTTAGCCAGCTGGTGGGTGATAGTGCTACTGACGTGTTTGTGGTTTCTCAGAATGGAATCAGTTCAGGGTTTGTGGTTTTTTTCTTCCTCCTGTTTTCTTCAGTGTCTTGAAGGACACCTTATTCAGTTATTTAGTAAACACTTGAATGTCTGCTACCCAACTCTCACTGTAGAGACAATAGAACTCCAGCAGCAGGTAGTGGCAAAGAGGTTCAAGATAGAAAACCAGGTGAGATTTGAGGGAGGTGGACCAATTCAATGACATATGGGAAATTTTCAGGGTGAGGTGATAAGAGGCTGAAGGAGGCCAGCTAGACTGTACATTCAGGCTTTCTCTGAGGAATAAATCTAAGGAAGCAAAACAGGAGAAAAGTGGGGGAGAAGTTAAGGCAACACCTATAATCTGCTGGGGTTGGTTTCCATGTTCAAAATATCTATTCCTCATTAAGTTTTCCATCTCAGAAACATAGTTGATACACAGAAAGCTGGCTGAATGCCGTCCCTCATGTCTCCCACTAAAGAGAGCCGTTGACAGAAGACTAGGACTGATTAATGAGATGGAATAGCCTAATAGAGTGCTTGATATATAGTAAATACTCAATAAATAGCTACTGAAAGAGTGAAACTTGTTGCAGCACACACAAATTTATTTTGTAGTTGAAAATAGATGGCCTCTCAATGAGATACAATCACTGATGCATAGTAATTTTAAAATCTTTTACAAATGGGACACATGATGTTGTTATTTTACTATAGTTAGTCTGCAAACCAGTTAATCTGCCTGCAGATAGATTTGACTTTATTTTCATGCAGTGATTGTGGTTATTTTGATCATCCCTCTTAGGAGCCTTCTGTTGTGCAAGAAACCAAATAAATGCTACAACTTCCTATTTTTATTAGCCTACATGTCATGTTGAAAGCATATATTGAACAAGATGATATCTCATCATGTTTGTCATCAGAAATAGCAGCTTGATCTTTGACAATTATGATTGAATTTTTCACACCAAATATAGAGCATTTGGTTTGTTGATAAGCCCCCACACAAGGAATTCCATATTTACTTGACAGTAAAACTCAGGGAAATATTTTGATCTGTTAAAACATGCTGAGTAATTATATGACCTTTAACATTCTGCATTTAAAAATCTTTTAAATAACCTTTAGAAGTTAAACTCAAGTATGAAAAATACATCAATTTTTGTTTTGTTTGTTTTGGATACTGGGGATTGAATACAGGGGTGTTCTAATTTTGAGCTACATCCTCAGTCCTATTTTACTTTTTTATTTTGAAATAGGGCCTTGCTAAGTTGCTGAGGCTGGGTGTGACCTGTGACCCTTCTATCTCAACCTCTCATGTACTTGGATTACAGGTGTGTTCTACCACATCCAACTGCATGAAAATTTATTTTAGATTAACATTGCTTTCTTAAAAAACAAGTACATGAGTCTTAAATTCCATATACATTATGGCTTAATTTTAGGGGCTGTATTGTATCTTTGTATGCATTCATTTGTAATCAGACTGGCTAACTCTAATGTATCTGAGTTCAGAGAGAGAAGGCTTACTTTCTAATATCCCAAGGATGTAATGTAGCATATGACAAATAAATAAAAAAAGTAAAATATGAGTCATAATGCAAGCATAAACTAGAATCTTTGAATAAGATGTGAAAAAAAATGAAGGTTGATAGATACATGTTGGGCTTTCATGTGGTCAAAGTGTAGTGCAAACATTTTGATGAAACTGAATGAGCTAAAAATAGGGCTTTCTCTAATTAAGCTGAATTTCATAAGAAATTTTTCCATATATCTTTATAAAAGTAAAATGTGATATGAGCAGTGTTCTTATAAACTACTATGGAAAAATCAATTTCATGGGGATCTTTACTCTAGAACCATTCCTCTATCCCCTCCCCCATCAGGTATGTATTCAAGCCTCCCCTACAGTCTTGGTGCTTCATGAGAAATGCTCATAGAAAGATACGAATGCACTTTTCATTACAATAGTCCTATTCCTAGTAAAATGCTGCAAGTACTTTTCTTTCTGATGACTTGATTTTTAGAAGGATAAATTAAATGGAACAGTGCTTATCATTTATGAAATCCTCCAAAAATATAGATAAAATTTTGATAATAGAAATTGTGAGATTGTGTGTGTGTGTGTGTGTTTTCACCTGTATTGATAAAATTTAAATCCATATCCTTAGAAATCCAATCAGCAGACAGTAGATACTTGTCTGATCAAAATGCCTGTCATGAGCCGGGAGTGGTGGTGCACGCTTGTAATCTCAGCATTTGGCAGGCTGAGATCAGAGGATCCGGGTTCACAGCCAGTCTCAGCTACCTAGTGAGGCACTCCACAAATTAGTGAGACCCTATTTCAAAACAAAGAATAAAAAATAGGGCTGGGGGTGTAGCTCGGAGGTAGAATGCCCCTGAGTTCAACCCCCAGTACCACAAAAAAAAAAAAAAAAAAAAAAAAAAAAAAAAAAAAAAAAAAAAAAAAAAAAAAAAAAAAAAAAAAAAAAAAAAAATGCCTACCATGTAGAAAATGGTAAAGGTGTCTCTTTGAGAGAACCCACTGGTAGGGCCAAGTTTTAGTTTTGGCCAGGTAGTCCAGCATTCTAGCTGAAGACATGAGGTGATTTATCTGTCAAAGTTCAGCATCATATTAATATCTGTGAGATGATTTTGACTTGTACATTTAAGGAGCTCACAAAGGCGATAGCATGTGTTTGATATTGTTTACTAATGGCTAATGACATGATTTCTGAATAACAAATCATCCTGATCAATTTAATGGGGTGATTGTGGCTCTTTGTTCTAGGTAATTAAATAAGCTGACTTCCTGTACTGGATAAGAGATATTAGTTTTGAAGGAGATTACCAAGTATAAGAACTAATTTTTATCAGTATTTACGCTGTTATTTGCAAAAATCGCAGAAACAAATAACTCTTGGTTCCACTTTAAATTGATTCCATTACAACACTCTCTCTTCTCTATGGCAGTAGAACATTAATACTGTGATTTTAAAATTTACATCACCAAAGATTCATAGCAATTGAAGGGGGAATTGGGAGTCAGGTGTTCACAGGGTAGGGGGCAGCAACAAGATTGATTTGTTTGTTTTCTTTTATAGAAAGAATTTCCTATATGTTCTTTCTGATTTTATTTTTCAAAGCATAGGCTAACTAAAAGTAGAATAACTTAGCCAAAGCTGTGATGGAAATGATTTAAAATGATAACATTGAATTTCCATTTTCTTTAATGTTTCCACCAACACTAGCAAGTGGCTATTTAAAATAGTGATATGGAAATCACAAATCACTGTCACTTGAGAAAAAGCTAATCAGTCCACCCATTATATTTCAGTGCTCTCAGAATGTATGGCTGTGGATCCTGCATAGTAGCATTTTAACAGGAACTTCCCAGGTGATTCTAATGTGCAACCTAAACTGAGAAGCATTTTATATCTTCTGCCTTACTTTTGCCAAAATGGAAAATACCTGATTGACAGTCTGGAATCGTCCAACAAAAAAAACATAAATCAAAACTAACTAACACCAAAACAAAAACAAAAAAAAGAAATAACGCAAGGAAGAGTGGCAAAAACATTTCCCTAAACTATTTGTCTTTCATGCCAAAGCTGAACACTATTCTGAACAGAAAGACTTTGGAGATGAGTGTAAATTTCATATACATAGTGTAACTGGAATAACTTGAAGGCCAGTATCCTGAGTCATTTTGCAAGTCCCTACATTGTACAAGTTGAATTTCAGTGACTAAAGCACACTGGACAGAACACCTTTGTCTAGCACAGGCATTTTGTATTTTGCATACCTGCCACAGTCACACAGTTTAATATAATTTTTCTGTGAAATTTTGATCCTCATATTTCACTCTTTATGCAGTTATTTTAAAGAAAGATCTCTGCCAAAAAAAATGCATTGTTCCATCTGCATCCAATGTGTGTTTTGGAGGGATTTTTTTTTTTTTTAATCAGATTGGCAAAATCATATCAGTACATTTTGGCACCCTTTGAAAGTAAAGCAGTTATGGGCCAAAGACTTGCAAATTACAAATGCCATTCTTATTTTACATACAGCCAATTAAATCACAGAAATGCTGATTTCCAAAGCAACATGAAAACTATTTGGAATGCATTACCCTTTGACTCATTCAGTAGCACATTTCATCTATAATATTTTCTAAGAAGTATTTAATTAGAATTACTAAGTAGTGGTTTTGATAAGTTCTTCTCCCCTCACCTTTGTTTTTCAATTGCTATAAACCATTGTGAATTAGAATTAGTCTTTAACAGAATATAGAGAGAGGCTTTGCTTGGGCAGAACCTCATGCTTCTTGTGGGCTGTCATCTCAAACACTTCATTAACAAGCATTGCTACTGGATCAACTGCCCGTCTCCCAAGAACCTATCCTTAGAATCTTCCTAATACTGCTCCTACAGATTCCACCCATCAGAGGTTTGCTAGATGAAGCTCACCTGCGATCTCTGTTTAAATCCAGCCTATTTTTTTTTTTTTTTTTTT
Organism: Graphiurus murinus; assembly: GCA_004027655.1. Classification (NCBI taxonomy): domain Eukaryota; kingdom Metazoa; phylum Chordata; class Mammalia; order Rodentia; family Gliridae; genus Graphiurus; species Graphiurus murinus. Next base: position 6,091 of record PVLC010007934.1, read on the forward strand.
TACATTTTATAAATGAAAAGTCAAAAAACCTCTGTTCCTTATAACCCTAGGAAGTTTGTTGTTTACTCCTTTATCAAGGGTCTTCATGGTTTCTGTATATTTCTGATCAGAGGGAAAACATACAACATCACTATCCACATGGCAATACTTAGTGGTATCTACAAACATTTGTTCTTGGAACACAAAGAACAAAATAGGTACATAGACAGCTTTGAACTGTGGTCCCAGTGTTGAGAGGTTAAATTTTGTTGGAAACAATGAAAACAATGCTTACTGAGAAATTTATAGCATTGAATGCATATATTGGGTAAAAAGGATCTAAAATCAATCTACTAAAATATAAAACTTAAAAAAAAATATGAAAAAGTAAAGCAGAGATATACACAATAGAGCAGTTATCAGTGAAGTAAAATATAGGAAGTAGAAAATCAATAAAACCAAAATCTTATTGTTTAAAAAGATGAATAAAATTGATAATCTCTAGTCATATCAGACAAGAAAGAGGGGCTATAGTTCTACCAATCCCCTGGACAGTAAAATAGTAATAAGAACAACTCAATGCCTCTAAATTGGAGAAACTAGATGAAATGCACCAGTTTCTTGAAAAACAATCCAGATGTCACAAAACTTTACATAAGAAGGAACAGGTAATCCAAATAGGCCTATATCAAAATATTGTGATAATTGATACCTTTTAGGTACAACAATAAAAGTATAATCTATGAAAGAAAACATTGGTAAGTTGGACTTCATTAATATTTGTGACAGAAGAATCAAAACATAGCTACACACTGGTGGGGCGACTTGGCAAAACCTATTGATCTTTCTATAAAATCATATATGTATATTCTTAAAATTCAACAATATGAAAACAACCCAGTTAAAAATAATCAAAAGACATAAACAGACACTCTACCAAAGAAGACTTAGAGATAAGCATATGAAAAGATGCCTAGGGGTTTGACACTGCCTTTTGGCACATCCTCTATGTAAGCTAAGGACACTTGGAAAGCTAAAGGTGTGAAAAGATCACCTTGACCTTTGTGCTCTTTTTTTTTTTGTTTTTTTTTTAAGCCAGAAGATGCAATTCCCATTTGAAAAATACTTGAATATAGAGATGAACTGTGTCCATTTTCAAAAATGAGAAGTAGAGACTAAGAAAATCCTGTACAGACTTTGTTAAAAAGAAATTATCTTTTGAACCTTCCAGCAAAACTTAGTTGCTTCTCCACAAGCTTCTTTGACTGAGCCTTAATTTCTTTCTGAGAACTCCTGTGGGACATGAAAATTATCTCCTGTTAATCTGTCTTTTGCCTGTTTCATTGTGTGTGTGTGTGTCTGTCTGTCTGTCTGTCTGAGGATTGAACCTAGGAGCATTCTAGCTCTGAGCTACACCTACAACCCTTATTTTTATCTGAAAATGGGGTCTCCCTGAATTGCTGAGAGCCTTGCAAAGTTGCTGAGGCTGGCTTCAAATCTACAATACTTTGGTCTCAGCCTCTAAAGTACTGGGATGTCAGGCATGTGCCAGTATGCCTGGCTTCATTTTAACTCTTAAACCTAGGCATAACCTGAAGAGAATGGAGGTGTAGGTTTTCTGACCCTACCATGCATAGCATCACGGGTCATCAGGGAATTGCTGAATAAAACAGAGACACTACTATCTACCTATCATTGACAGCATCCCATGCTGGTGAGGATTTAGTGCAACAGGAACACTGACTCACTGTTAGTGGGAATGCAAAATGGTACTCCCACTTTGGAAAACAGGCAGTTGCAAAGCTACATGTGAATTTCAAAACCCAGGCAATAATTACTTGAGTATTTACACACGAGTTGAAAACATGTCTATGAAAAATCCTGCATACAAATGCTTACAGCAGTTATGTTCGTAAATGCCAAACATGGCAGCAACCGAGATGCCCTTCAATAGGTGACTAGATAAACCATGAGATGTCCCTACAATAGGATATTAAATATTCAAAGGAAATGATCTCTTAAGCCAAGAAAAAAACATGGTAAAACCTTATATTCATGTTAAATCTAAAGAAACCAGTCTGAAAAGTCTACATACTATATGATTATGAGTATGTGACATACCTTAAAATTACAGAGATAATAGATAAAAATTACAGAAATAATGGAGCAGTGGTTGCTAACAGTGCTGGGGGAAGAAAACAAAGATGAGGGAGAACATAATATTTAGGATGGAGAGAAGTACTCTATGATACTGTAATGATGGATGCATAACATCACAGGTTTATCAAAATGTAGCATTATTGTAGAACATGCAAAAAACTCAACAATAATGTAAACTATGACCTAGTTAACAATAATGTGTCAATATTGGTACATCATTTGTAACAAGTGTCACACTAATGCAAAGTATTAATGGGTTTGGTGGGTGTAGAGGGGGGAGTATATGGGAATTCTATATTTTGCTTATTTTTCTATAAATTTGAAATTGTTATAAAGTAGTTTAACATAGCCAAGTGTACTGGTGCATGTTTTCTCAGTACTTGAGATGCTGAGACAAGAGGTGCAAAGGTACAAGGGCCATCTTAGTGAGACCATATTTTAAAATTTAAAAAATAGGGCTGCGGGTGCAGCTCAGTTAGAATAGTCTTGGGTTCAATACCCACTACCAAAAATAGTTAAAATTTACATAAAAATTTTTTGGTTTAAAACTAACACATTTGATCCATGTATGCTAATGTCACTGTTCATTTATTCCAATTTTTATTAAAATTTCTATTAGATTAACAAATTCATATTCTAAAATAACTCTTGAGTCACATAATTTAAGTTGACAATATTGGACAACAAATTCAATGAATTTTCAGAAAATATCAAACAAGAATTGTTTTATAATTAACAGATATTAATAAACTGTTTTCCTTGAGCATTTTTCTAATATGCATATGCCTGCCTGTCCTGGCATTTGAAAGTGCCAGTCTCACTGCTACCCTGCCATGGTGTTATTGGCTACAGCATTTCTGTTCAGTGGAGTAGAATTGGTTAACAACATCTTGTATCTTTTGGTTTTCTTTGATCACCAAAGAGTTCATTATTTTGCTGTGTGCTTGTATTCTAATCATTTTTCTTTCTCTGTGAGTTGTTTTTGCCAGTTCTTTACCTATTTTTCTTTTGTGAATGTGATGTTTTTCAGTTTTTAAATGTTAAAAGAAATAGAGAATTTTTTTTTTTTTATAAAGAATATTGAAGCCGGGCTTGGTGCCACACACCTGAAATCCCAGGACTTGGGAGGCTGAGACAGGAGGATCATAGATTTGAAGCCAGCCTCAGCAAGTTAGCTAGATCTTGTTTCAAAATAAAAAGGGCTGGTAGTATAGCTCAGGGGTAGAATACCTCTGGGTTCAATGCTTGGTACAACAAAACAAAGTAAAACAATATTGAGCAGTTTTAAATTTTTTGCAGAATAAGGGGGGAGCATACATACGGAGAACATTGAATTGAACAAATAAATGTTATTAGCTAAACTTCTAAAATGCAAAAATACTGTTAAAGCCAGGCATGGTGGCATATGCTTGTAATCCCAGTACTTGGGAGGTTGAGACAGGAGAATTGCAGGTTCACAGCCAGCCTCAGCAACTTGTGAGGCCCTCTGCAACTTAGTGAGACCCTGTTTCAAAATAAAGAATACAAAATAGGACTTGGTAGTGTAGCTCAGAGGTAGAATGCCCCTGGGTTCCATCCCCAGTACTGCAAAAAATAAAAACAGAAAACACTTTTAATATAGAAGTAGCTATGCTAGCTAAAATTCAAGAGCAATATATTAACAGTATAATTCAGAGAAAGTGGTATAAGCCAGCTTATTGAAATTATAGGAATCCATGTTATTTTAAGGTTCCTCTTGGTCATTTACTACTTACACTCATTTTTCCAAAATGAAAACTTAGTATTTAACATTTTTATGTATGGGTGCCATAACTGATTTACCCAATATTGATATTATCTACTAATTTAACGTTAATTGGTTTATTCAAAATAATTGTGAAAGTTTTATTATAGGTGTTAAGAGCTATGAGAGTGGCATAATCATTTTGTTTTATTTATTCGAACATTTTTATTGCCAGTTATACTGGAGGGCTACCCAGTCTTTTTGATTATTTTTACTGTATGCGTACACACGAGACATTACCCATTCTCTAATGGTTGTTGGTTTCACCAATGATCTTGAATCAGGACATTGACTTTTGAGCTTTCTATCTGAGCAGATATGGTACAGTACTTGTCACTGCATCTTTACATATCCATTTTCATGTGGGATAGCTTGCATGTATTTTTAGAGATGCTATTTCATGCATACACAGTCCACTTTATTCTGCAAAGAATTTGAGATGGAATATGATATTAAAATAAACTTGTGTAAGTTCATTGAAGGTTAAACCTTACTCTCTCCTTCTCTAACCATACTAGTATAATATTTTGTCAGCAGTAATCTATTAGAAGTATGTAAAGATTTATTGCTTGAATTGTCCTACCGGAGCCTGCTGGCTAAGTCGGACAAGCTTGGTGGGAGAAAGTATGCTTTGAGAAAAACAAAGACAAGAGTTGCTTAAGAAAGAGAAAGACAAGGGATAGATTCAGGAGGGCTGACAGTGAATATTGCCGCACCGCACGCCGGAGTTTATTTAGCTCAGTCCTTATATACTTCTTTGAGCACCAGAGTATATGTCAAAGTTAATATTTTCTCACAATGATTACACTTTGTGAAAGTTAATCATCTGAGGGTACACAGTTCAAGGAACAAATATTCATGAAATTCATTACTATAACAGCCTGATAAAGTCTAAATAAACTTCTTTATTTATTTCTGGAACTTGAAGCAAAGCAGGGCTTTTGCCCTGAGTCAGTAGTCAGGACATGTTATGGTAATCTTTATCTCCATTGGAACAGACTTCTATACCTGTGAGTCAGCAAAAGTAGACCTTGAGCACTGTCGGACTCCGACATTGTATGATTTAAGTGCCATTTTATTCATTTTGTAGATAAAACAGTAGAAAGAGTATCATGCTCTTGGAACTAAAAATGACTCCAGGGGAAAAAAGACTGAATGGCATTAGAGGCTAGAATTAGCAAGCCATAGGGCATTAGTACTTTAAGTTACATTAATGCTGTTTTGTTTCTTTACTACTATTTTAGTTCTCGTTTTTTAAGAATTTTCATTCTTTTGATGAGTAATAAAAAAGTTAGACTAAATAAACATTTTTGTGGAGGAAGTATATTTTATAGCACTTTAGAGCTTTGTCTTCACATAAACATGGGATCAAATTGTGTTGTACCAGATAGTATGTATGTGATCCTGGTAAGCCACATAGTCTCTAGATCTGTTCTCTAAATAATGGATATACTATGAGCTCCTTCCTCATAGGGATGTTTTGTTTTAAGAGCTTATCATATGCTATGTTATTTGGCTAGTCCCTATCTCCCTCTGAGTGCCAAACAAAAGCATTCCTGCTGTTTTGTTCTGATACAAGTTGGGGTCTTATAAGAAAAGAAAATCATGGAGGCATTACACGATTCTTAGAATTTTATCACATTTCTGGTGTTCACCAATGTCCACAAGATCTAAAGAGATGGTCCTGTTTTGATACATACTTTGGTAACAGGAATATAATGGGAGGATAATTACTAATTTGACAGTATTCTTAGGATGCCTTTCATTGTTCAGAGAGTAAGGGGTTATAGTTCTTGGATTCAGAAGATTGCCAAGAAGATACTGAGTTTTTATTTTAAGAATATCTTCCTTGTGACTAAACAACGGAATGATCTTTAAATGTCATCTGAATTTGTGCTGAATACCTTAAAAATATTTCAGAACCTTGCATTGTAGCTAAAAGGGAGTTTTACTCCAGACTGACAACTAGGCCATGATTTATTACAGGATCTGCTTTTAACATTATTTTGTCTGGAATGAACAGAGTGGTTGAAGAAACTCCATCCATCTTTTTATTTATTTGACATTTATGCCACGTTAAACGTACCTTAAAGAAACAATACATGAATAAGAAATTGTTTTTAACAGTAATGATTACTCATCAGTCAGGTAAATCTCTTGACAATAATACAAAAGGAATTCCATCAAGCAATATCTGTTAAGATTTAAATAAAGCATATTTGTTTTTAACCTGAGCAAAGTTTGAAGCAAATACTGTAGTTTATTTTCTAAGAACTAGCATTGCAAAATGTATTTAACTTGTTCTTCATTTCCACAAAATTAACACAATCTCCCAAGCTATACTTGGTCCTGCTCAGTCACTGATAATGATTGTGATTACTTTTTTACTTATTAATGTCCTTTAAGGAAGTGAAAAAATACTGAGCAAGTAATCTTTGCTAACTACATTTTATTGTGCTTTCATGTTTTTGAAACCTTTTTATTAAATGATTTGCATGGGGGAGGGAGAGAATAACTGAGGCAGGAAAAATGCCTTGGTAGCATTGTGAAATTTTTCCTCAGAATGCTAGCACATGAATGAAGAATCTCTGCCTTGGAATTTAGAGCTGCATGAAGTTTGTAAATGAGACACATTATGAAAAAAATGCTTCTTATTTGAGTTTTTTAATTAAGCTTACTTTCTAATTAATTTGGAAGTTTGAGTGATTTTTAATAATCATAATTATTAAATGCATTTTTAGGAATGATGGGAGAATTGTGTTTTCATTTACTATTTATACGTATACTTTCTAATATTTGACTATTACCAGTATGTGACTTGCTAATCAGTTGATAGTTTCAGTAGACCAGTCTATGATAGCAACCCCATTCCTAAATTAGCATTAGCTTTATATTGTTAATGCATAAGTGCAATTTGCCTTAAAGTGCTTAACATTTATCAAACCGGTGGATACTCTAAACTCTATTGTGTTTTAGAAATCTAATTCTGAATTGTTATTGCTCATGAACAAAGAATGCAATTGAACCATTTTTATTGTTTCATCATAGAGATTTCATATCTTCACCCTAATTTTTGCTGGCCTTTTAGCTGTATCCCAAATATTTTGAAAAACTTTTTTCAGGCTCTACCAATTATAGAGGCAGATGGTGTTTGTGTTGATCAACATTCCACACAGGTCATTTATCTCCTTTCTCTTTTCAGTAGACAGGGTGTAGACTGGTAACAGTGGGTTGCTGAAAGTCCATGGTAGGAAGAGTATTCCCAAAGTAGTCACTGATATAAAATGAAATAAACAGAATTTTGCTATTCGGGTACTTTTTAATGAAACAAGTCAGCTTTTCTGCTAACTCTATTTGTGAAAGTTTGTTGCTTTTGAGCTGGCCTTATCTATTTAAAATGCTAGTATATATGGAACTGTAGAGCTATATGAAAAGTTACAAGTCAGAGTAACATTTTCAAGTTTCTGTGTCAAAACTCAAACACACAGAAAAATTTCAACTGACCCAAGCTTGCAAAAACCACTATGAGTTTTGTTGTTGTTATTGTTTGTGGTACTTGGAATTGAACCCAGGTGCTCTCTACCACTGAGCTACACCTTTTTTTTTTTTCTTTGAGAAAAAGGATCTTGCTAAGTTACCCAGGCTGGTCTCAAACTTGTGATCCTCCTGCCTTAGCCTCCCAAGTACTGGGATTACAGGCTTGTACCACCATGTCGGTCTTCCTTTTATATCTTCACCCCTTGTGTGTTCCTGTTAAACAAGGTATCAAATAATGACTTAAGCATTCAGATCAAATCTATTTTTAAACTGCCAAGGACCATTCTTTATATCTATTTGTCTGTCTATCTATCTAGCTAGCTAGCTAATGTTGGGGACCTATCCCAGGGCCTCACACGTGCTAGAGGCAAATGCTCTACCACTGAGTCACACCCCCATCCCAGAAACTGTCTTTGAGTTGTGTGTGGAGTAGGCCAGTGTGCCATTTGATTGTGTCACTTGTGTAATCTCGTGGAAGACAGGCTGTGAGATGGGTAGCCCAGTGCTGTGATTTTTTTTTGAGCATATTAATGTATATGGTAACATAGAATCTCATTTTTCTACTACCTGAGACTATTATTTTTTTCTGAGATTGAGTGATAGGATATGTGGGGATATGGAATGTTAAGTCTTGCATGTGGAAGCATATACACCCCTGCTATTTTAAAGTGGGAAGTTATCAGAAAGAAAGCTAGTAAATAGGGCCATGGACCTAGGTATTCCAAAAATTTCCAGCTCTGAATTAAATCCTCTTATGAGAAGAACAAATTTGTGTTTTTTTTGTTTTTTGTTTTTTGTTTTTTTTTCCCCAGTACTGGGGATTGAACCCAGGAACATTCTCCCTCTGAGCTACACCCCTGTCCCCATTTTTTATTCTTTATTTTGAAACAGTGTCTCAATAAGTTGCCAAGAACCTCACTAAATAGCTGAGACTGGCTGGATCCTCCCCTCTCAGCCTCCCAAGTACTGGGATTACAAGCATGCACCACCAGGCCAGTCTAATTCATTTGTTTTATTCCTGATCTGTATATCTATTCTGAAGACTACTCAATGGTAGGAAACATTACTGTGTTATCTATTAGCCCTGTGTTCAGACTACTCTCTGTTCCCAGTACTCCCTCAGCCAGTCACTATAGGAAACCCAAGCCAATTCCCATCTGCTGCAAATGTGTTAATCTACCACCTCTCTCTTCAGTTCTGATTGCATTCCTTGGCTATCTCAGTTTAAGATTGGTCAATGCTGGTCTTCTCAAGCCCCTACTCTCTTTCCTTTATTCTGCATATCTGTTGAGGTTCATTTTATCGATTAATTGATTTTTGGAGCAGAGGGTTCACAAATTGATGCTCTAAGATCAGTTTGTTCCTCTGAGATTTATGTAATCACAACAAGGCCAGTATCATCCTCAAGCATTAGAAACTTGTTTCTTTGGGAGCAAAAAAAGTTTTGTTTGATTGGTTTTAATGTATAAAGCACAGTACATTAATATAAATGTAGTATACTTGTGGTTTTAAGTTTTTCTAGGTGTAGACTATTAGGAACAAATACCTTAAGAGCTCCTTAGGGATATTAATGAAAAACTCAGAAACACTGCTCTACACTTACGTAAATCTATGTCCCTTCAAGATACTTCCAGTTTAAAATCAGTTTACAGCTTCATATTCATTTTGTCCCAAACTGAAACAATTATCTTCATTTCTCATCCCACCCAAATCTGTTTTTGATCCTTTCTGACCTGTCTCAATGAATGGCATCACCTGGGTTTTCAGGACCCTTGATCCTATTATCTCCATTCCTAGGGCACAGCCACAGTTCAGATTGTCTTATTTCCTTGCTTGGATTGTTGCTGCCACAGCACTTTAAATTACTCTTCATGCTTCTGATATTGTCCTTGCTCTAATCTATTATCTACTCTGCACTAGAGGGAGCTTTCGAAAATGTGTATCTAACCATCTCTCATCCAACTTAAAAAGTTCCATTGCTTAGAATCAAAATCTTATTTCCATTGCACTGTGTGTACCTTTCCTTTTATTTTCTGTCTTCTCAGATTTGTATCTTTCTACTCTCACTTGCCTTTACCAACACCACACTTTTATTTTGTAGTCATTCAGTCTCCTCAAATGTGCCATATTCTTCCTCACCTATAGCTCTATATCAGCTGGCTTTGTTACTATAACAAAATGCCTGGAATGATTAGCTTTTAAGAGGTTTTTAGCTTCCAGTTTTGGCAGTCCAGTGGCATGGTGCCTGCCCAGGCCCAGTTCTGCTAAAAGGATCTCTGGTGCACCCTTTCATGGCAGATGGCAATGCTGAGAGCACATGTGGGAGCAATTGATGGAATCTTGGCCCAGGGTGCAACAAGAAAGGGTGGGCTCGGGCCTTCATAACCCTTGGAGAGAACTACCAGCCAGTTGCATGAGAAATTCCTTAATCCCTAAAGGACCTTTCACTAGGGCCTATTTTTTAAAAAAATTCCACCTCTGAACCACACTGAAGACCAAGCTTCCAATGCAGTGCTCCTTGGAGAGGGGAGGGGGGCGAACCAAGTATAAAACATACTAAGCCCTTCCCTAAGCCTGTTCTATGATAGTGTACTTTTGAATGTTTCCTTCCCTTCTCTAACCTCATATACCTTCTTTCAAAAGTTCATTCAAATCACAATTTGCGTAGTTCTAAACATGCTTTGTGATTATTTTTATTGTGCTGTCATACCTCGGCAACTATTACTTTTTTTTTTTGACAAACACCTTTTTGAATAAAAACTTTTTGTTTTGTCTTAAACTTGTGCAGTATCTAATAGGCATTCTGTATGTTAATTGATAAATGGACAAATACCTAGAGTGATTTTAAATATTCCTGTTAAATAGACTTTAAGGTTATTCTGTTTTCCTGGGCATTTTGCCATAAATTTTTCACTTAAAAGTTTGCATATTAGACTGGATTAAAATTATTTCTATTTTATAACAACAAATATTAATGATTTAACCAAACAAGTAAAAAGTAGCTTTTCAAGTATTGAAACACTTATTTTTCAGAAATGCAATTAGTTTTAGTACTTATTTCTTATCTAAAAAATACAGTATTAATATTATTTGAGTAGGTAGAGTATCAAAATACTTTTGACTGTGTTTTGTCTCCCTCTGATTCATTTAGCTGAAGGACACAAAATCAGCAGACCAGAAAACAACACTACTTCATTTCCTGGTTGAAATATGTGAAGAAAAATACCCTGATATCTTGACTTTTGTGGATGATCTGGAACCTTTAGACAAAGCTAGTAAAGGTTTGTGCTTTTATAAAAAATATTTCATTGCTCTAGTCTTTGGTTCTAAAAGACAGAAAATAATGTTTCTTATTTGTACATGCTTCTTTGTAACCTATTTTTCATATTGAATATCACATTTTAAAAATAGAAAATGATAGGATATTTTAGAGTTCTCATGGTCAGAGCTATGAATTTATTTGGTTAATGAGGCTTTATATATATAAATACTTTGTATTATGGCTTAAGTATCATGGACACATGCTAGCTCCCCCTCTGAGGCTAGACAGCTGTACTGGGGCCAGGGTGATACTCTCCTGATTCCATGTCCCCACAGCTACTGCATGTCTGTTATGTATCTGATCCCAGAACCAGCAATCAATGCCCCCCTTTTGCCTGCATTCTAAATCTAGCTAAAGTGGAGCTGTTTTTCTTCATCTTATTAGACACCAGAATGCCAGAGTTATAATTCACCCCTCTAATGTCCAAATTCCTAATCAGGTTCTAGCCTCTACTTTGGATCATAAAAGAATAGGACCTGCTATTAATACTTGGTTATATTTTAAATAAAATTTTTTCTCATCTTAAATATACAATTTTCATTTATATTTCATCTGATTTTATGGAAACAACTTTAATTGCTTTGAAACAACCCATTTATGAATGTATTTTAGAAGACCACAGATAGGAAGCTTTGGGATATTTGTTTTCTTTGTGTTGACAACTTGTCATTGGTAATGTCAAAGTATTTTTGTAATCTCTTTATTTTCTTCTTAATATTGAAATTGGTCCACTTCAAAGAGGACATCTAAATTTTTTAGCCTTAGAGTGACTATTCCTTCTTAAACAGTTTTACCTATTTTTGCCCACTTTAAAATTTCGTTTTCTATAAAATGTCAATTATAGCACTTCATCTTCATAGAGGTATATGATTGGATGAGATGTTCTTTGCAACTTTCAAAATATATATTCCTTTGAATTGTGTGTGTGTATTTCATACAGCCTGTTGGAGAAAAGCTGGAAATAGTTTTTAAGACCAATAATAATCTTCTTCTTTACTTTTTACACTGAATCTTAATGTTCCCATGATATTATGGAGTTGTTTATGTTGTCCCTGTGCTATCTTAAAGTGTCCATGGTGTAAGAAGAAAATGTGTAAATATGTGTGTTTTAATTGGATTTCAGAAGAGAAAAAGTCCAAATTATCTTGTTCTATTAAACCATGTGGGATAGGACAAAAGGGCATAGAACTGAATAGGGGGAAAACACTAAAATTCACTTGGTGTTATTAAAAATAGCTTTTAACTGATTGTTTCATTAAGTCAGGAAATCTACTTTTCTAAAGTGAGATTTCTGAAATTTTGGCATAATAAGTAAGATGAAAAAAATTGAAAATTGGGTATTCTTGGTGTAAAGTTTGACAACTAACAGATTTATGGACAGAAGTAGTGGTACAAATTTCCTTTAAATATGAAAGGAGTTCTTTTTCTGGCAGAAAGATGGTTGAGTTAGTTAATAGTTTATATCACTGTTAAGACTTTAGCAAGAATCAGTGTAAGTACTTTTGGTTAGTGACAGTTTGCATTTCTCACCAAATACTATGTTTTATTAGTTTTAAAACATTGAACCTGCTTCTCTTTAGAGGCATTGTTTTTATTTATTTTTTATTCTTTCTTTCTTTTTTTTTTTTGCAGTACTGGGGATTGAACTCAGGGGTATTCTACCTCCGAGCTATACCCCCAGCCCTATTTTTTGTTCATTATTTTGAAACAGGGTCTCACTATGTTGTGGAGTGGCTTATTAGTAGCTGATGCTGGCCATGAACCCAGATCCTCCAGTCTCAGCCTCACAAATGCTGGGATTACAAGCATACCCCACCATATCCGGTGCATTGTTTTTATTGTATAACTTATCTTTCAGCAGTTTTTGCTGTAAATTAAGTTTTTAAGGTATTTGTACTCATTTGCTTATACTTAAAATTTGGTGTAATGATAATATTTGCTTTTTAAATATATTTAATTTTTGTAAGGACTTACAGAATTGTAACTTGGTAATTAGATTGTTCTGTTTGTTTTCCTTTTTGGTGTTTCAGCAGGGGGCATTCTGGGGCCTTGGGGGTTTTAGTTTCCATCTGTTACAGTGGAGGCACAGGGATGTATGGGTCAGCAGATACTGCTGGTATATTTCACTGGAAACAGCTAATTTCATATTCAAAATAGTACAGCCATCACAGAAGGGTTTTTTGTTGTTGTTGTTTATTTTGTTTAATAGTGTTGGTGATTGTTGAGCATAAGTTCTTTTTTATGATTATCTGACTCAAGTAATGAATGTGATTTTAGAGGAGTAAATGGAATGCTTTAGATGAAATAAGTCTATGTTTGGTTTGGAGAATTTTAGTGCTCTTATATATCATCATTTAAAAGTTTCCAGATTTGAAATGTCCTCAGTGAGCTATCACATGAATTAAAAAGTACCTTTGTTTTTGAAACATAACAAATCCTGGTCATTAGGTACTCCTAGATCAGCAGGGGGACCTTTCATTGCAACTAATGAGCTTACCCATTTGACAATTTTCAAAAATCTACTTCATTAGAACTGCTTCTTTTCCAAGAAATGATGGCTTACAGCTTTTTTGTTGTGTTTCAGTGAAAATATTTTGGTTCATTACTGTGTTTTTGTATATTATTGTAATACTTCTTTTTTTATGGACTTTCAAACAGTTAAAATTAATTGACTATGAAAGTTTTTTTTTATTACTTCCCAATAAGCTGTTCAGTATTAAATTGAAATGCTATTTTATTAATAATGTGTACATTGTGACAGTGCTGAGTTTTCATCCTTTGGGGGGGGCTATATTAAAATTAAGGTAAGTTTATGACATCACTGTGATCAGCCCTGTTTTAGGGTTATCATAGCTGTACCAAATATTTTGATTATTTCCTAATCGATTCTGTATTCTTGATATATGCTCTGCTAACCCAGTGTGTAGCTCGCTTATTCACTCATTCATCTAACAAACCTGTGCTTAGTGATTACTATGTCAGTAACTATAGTTCTCTTGCTGTTGGCCCAATGTTTAATTTATTTGTCATTATCTGGCCAAGTTTCCCTCACTCATGTCAGGGATCAGTGCCAAGTGGCTCCTCCCTCTTATTTTCAGCATCCTTTCTTCTTCCTATGTGTTCCCTCTATGTATTGCTGCTATTATTAACCTAATATGGAACCCTTTTCTCTCTTTTTTCCTCCTTGTAACTTCTCCTGAGATGACTTCTTCCATTCTCAAGAACTTAAAAAAATTGTCATTAATTATGTTAATAATCTATGAGATTATGTCCCAGAGTTAACTTCTAAGCTTCAAACTTGTATAGCTGACACCTTTTGTCATTTCCATTCATAATATGCACTACATGCTATTTTTGATCCCCATACCTTTAATTTTTTTCCAAATTTTATTTGAAAAAAAAAAAAAAAAAAAAAACCCACCCCTGCCCCAGCCCCAGCTCCCTTAGTTCTGATTGCCTTCCTCTCATGTCCCATGTTTTTCTATAGCCTTTTGCACATAAACTCAGCTAATCTGCGGGAAGTAGCTGTGGAGCCATAGGATGTCTCCTGGCTATCTCCTTCATGAGGAACTCAAAGTAAACATTGAGCACCTATTGGTGCTTTTACCTGCTGCTCACCAGGGATCTTCTTTAAATTTCTGAGTATCCTACTCTTTCCCTGAGGATAAATTCATAAGTTTCCCAGAAATTCTTACAGCACTATTTAAGATCTGTTTCTTTAGCTCAAGAACTGTTCTTGGGACTGATGAGAATGGAATTAGTGCTTAGGAAAAAGCAAAGTTCAGTATATTACCAGAGTGGATTCTATGATTGCCTGTTTCTATTTTTTCTTTCCTTTTTTTTTTTTCTATTTCTATATTTTTAGCTTTAGTAGTATTCTTTGATATCTTATATTTGATTTTTATAATCCTCTTTATTTTATATCCTTCTTTCGGCTTCTAAATCTTTATTTGTATGCTCTTAGCTAGCAGTTCCTTGGTCTGACCCAAATATTTGCTTGCTGAAATGTATCTCCTGGTTTCCAGTTCCTCATGCGTTTCCAACACTTTATGATAAATGCCTTACTAAATACCAAATGTTTATCTTTTATTCACCTACTGTGAACACTTAGAACACTTAATTTCCAGGTGGCTGCCACCTGGAAACTGCATAGTGTTTGAAAATTTTAGATTCATCTGCTGTAACCTACAGACAGTGTTTTCAAAGACATCTGTTAACCTTTTGCTATAGCCTTCCAAAGATGTCAATTAAAATTTATTAGTGAAGTTGTGAATACTAGTATTAGTCATTAATTCAATTTCACTTTATATCCTCCTACAGTACAGTTAACAACATGGCTAACGTCGTGTTATTTGAGACCATTATGTCCTCAAGAGTGTACCTTGGAGCCTCATAATTTGCATGAGATATATAATTCATTTGGTGGTTCAGAGTAATTGTTGGATATTAGAGTTTGATGAAAATATACTTTAGGTCACACATTTCTGCTTGTATAATGAAAAGGAAATTAATTGACAGGATACTGTGTTGGTTGTGGGAGGTGCTTAAAATAATTTAGTCGTAGGAGACAACCATGTGGGATATTACTTTTCTTGAGTTGTCAATGAAGTGCAAAAAATGCATTCTAGTTGTTATGGGAAGCATTGTATCCTTCATAAAAATATTGAAAGCCTATTCGCCACTATCTCAGGATTCAACTATGTTTGCAGTTAGAGCCTTATTAATTAAAATGAGATCATTTGAGTTGACCATCTCATTGGACTTGTTTCCTTATAAAAAGAGGGAAACTTGAAATCTCAGCCACAATGGATGTATATTCACAGATGACAGACCTTTTGAGAGCATAGTTAAAAAACCATTTGCATGCCAAGAAGAGAGGCCTCAGAACAAACTGAATCTACCAACCTCTTGAACTGTGGTTTCCAGAACTGTGAGAAACTAACTTTTTATTGGTGAAGACAGCCAGTCTGTATGTTTTGTGATGGCATCCCTACTAAATTTATGCATTAACTTGTTTCCTTGTTTCCTTGGATTTCTCTGGCTACAATATATCTTTTAGTAGATGATTTTCTACCATATAAGATCAGTTGAGGAAGCAGTTGTAGACCTGCAGTGTAGACATGCAGTGTTAGATGTTCATGAGTAATCAATTTAGGAATATTGAAGTTTCTTCTGAAAACAATCATTTATCATGATTTTAAATAATTACAAGTGTGCCTCAATTCTCATTTTGTATAGTCAAGCCACATAAGTTACTAGATATATGGAAATAGTAAGGCATTATATATATATATATATATGTGTGTGTGTGTGTGTGTGTGTGTGTGTGTGTGTGTGTATACACATGAATATTTACACTTAATATTGGGGTTAGATATATGACATCTCTTATGTGAGATGCATTCATTTACACTGGAGTATACTAAATTTTTTGTTTTTCTTTTACTCACTATATATGTTCATTTCTTTTCCATTCACCCGTTTTGCTAGTATTAGTACATATAATTTTAATATAAATAAGTAATTTATAAAAGTTCATAACACTGAATTATCTGTTAACATTTTCCAACAGGGAGACATAGTTAGATGGTTTTACTTTTCTTGTTCTCCTATGAAAATGTTTCATGTCTCCAAGATATTTTGCACTGGTTGTTTGGCTGGATTATGGAGTAAAAGTTATGTCCAGAAAGCTTCCTGTGACTTTCTGTGGCTATACAATGAGATTCTTAAGAATTGTAAAATAATTTTAATATTAATACAAACCAAACATAATAAAAGTTAAATTTATTTTTATTTATTTTTTTGGTGGTACTAGGGATTGAACTCAGGGGCATTCTACCTCCGAGCTATACCCCCAGCCCTGTTTTTTATTCTTTATTTTGAAACCAGGTCTCACTAAGTTGTGGAGCCCCTCACTAGGTAGCTGAGACTGGCGTTGAACCTGGATCCTCCGGTCTCAGCCTCCCGAATGCTGGGATTACAAGCGTGTGCCACCACGCCCGGCTCAAATTTATTTTTAAAATATATTTTGCCTATAGGTTTTTGTAAACTTGCCACGATAATAGACTTTAAATATTTATTCCTGTGCATATCTGTAGTTACAATATTTGACAGAAGGACTGCAGGACCAATTCCAGCCTGAGAAACTTAGTGGGACTGTTTCAAAATAAAAAAGGGTTGAGGGTATAATTCAGTGGGGCTTAATCCCCAATGCCACAAAAAATAAAAATTTACATTCAACTAATTAACACAGAAGGTGTGATAAAATACAATTGAGCCATTCCTAGAGTAATCACAGCATTCATGAAGAACATCAATAGCACATTGCAGGCATGTTGTACTGGTAAGGGGCCACGTATATAAATCCTGCCATTTTATTTCCAAAGATTATCTGTATAGAGTTGGCATCGAATGTTTAAATTGAAGGGTTGGATATGAGTTGTGAGGGTAATCATTTTAAAGTGCAGATACAGACTATTTTGGAAAGCAGCCGAGTGTCAGGGAAAGAGCATGGCCAAAATCACAGGAAGGATTAAAGATTCTGTAGAGTGACATTGAAGAACACTGGGCATGGAGGAGCGACTTACAGCTGAAGATTGCTTTTTGAGATACTGAGCTAGGAACATTTCCTGAATCTGCTGCTGCTTGGGCTGATAGATGATGATGAAGAAGAAAACTACATCAGGAAGACCTCTATATCTTTTTGGAGGTTAACAGACTGAAAGTGGCATCAATACAGCATTAATCTTTTCTAGAAACTAACAGTTTACAGTGTTTGCAGATTTTTGGCTAGCTACAGATTTGAAGTCGCTACTCGAGCAGTTCTGTCAGTGTCACCTAAGAGCCATAGCTAGTATCAAGGAGTGGAGACAGTATAGCCAATGACGGCCAAGGTCTTGGACTTCTCTTAAACTGCTGGCTATGAAGCAATATTTACTGCACCTCAGGTTGAGCATGATATGGGAAATAACAAAAAAGGTAGAGGAAAGAAGATTTCAGAATAGTGTATTCTGAAGGATACTTTGACAAAGCAAATCTGTGTTTCACAAAGAAACCCACACGATTAAGTGGAGAAAACACATCTATGGCGACCTCTAGAATCTCTTGGACAAAATTGACATGTCACCTATGAGAGGAAGAGGCATGGAGCTAATCAGTTGCTGAGGGCTGAAGTGTTCCCCAGAAAACATACTGTATTTAGGCAGTTTGCAAATCTGAAATTAACAGTAGCATTAATTTCCTAGGGCTGCCATAAGCAATTAATACAAAGTGGGTGCTTTTAAATAGAAATTCATTCTCTGGCATTTCAAGAGACTGGAATTCTGAAATCTCGAAGTCTGATGAGTTAGTTTCTTTGAAGTTTTCAGGGAGAAACCATCCATGCTTCCTCTTAGCTTCTAGTAGCTGCCAGTAATCTTTGTTTCCTTGTCTTGTAAATACACTCTGCTCTCTGCTTTTATCATCTCTTTGCTGCCTTCTCTAGGCTTCAGGTTGTCCCTACTTGGGAACATCAGCCATTGGACAATTTGTCAGAAGATGGTTTTATCTCAAGATGCTTAACTAATTCCATCTGAAAAGACATGATTTCTAAATAAGTCAAGTTCTGAGGTTATGGGAGAATGTGCATTTTAGGGGGACAGTATTCAACCTGCTGTAGTTTTCCCTGTCATCTGTCCCATAACTTGAAAAAGGTAGCACCATCATCTTTGAGTGTTAAAAACATTTAAAGAAAATCACTATAAGAGGTATATCTGAATGTATCTGGAAAGCATGTGTCATTAAATTGTTAACTTGTTTGTTTTTAAGGATTATTGTTGATAAGCTTTTGAAATACCTTTTTCTTCTGTCATCATGTGAAAATATCACACCAGTTGAGACTGAAAGGGACATGTACCTCTCAATTTAGGACAACAATAACTACAGTAGCCCAAATAAATAATTTTTGTTGGCAAAAATAAAAATGTGATCATAGTTTTAGATTATAGAAGCTTTATAACATTGGAAAGGTTGGTGTTTAGACCAGGATTCAAGCCTACTTTGCTAGAGATATAAACGTAAACCTGTTTCCTATTCTCTCTGGGTCTCAGTTTGCTTACCCATATAATGAAGACAGTAGTAGTATTGGATTCAGAAGTTTGTTATACAGGTTAAATAGGTCAATGTATGTAGATATTTATAAATTTTAAACAGCGCCTGGTAAGCATTGTATAAATATTTGGCATAGTTGTTTTTCAGTGAGTTTTTTTTTTTTTTTTTCCCCTCTCTCCACTACTGGGTATTGAACTCAGAGGCATCAGACCTTTGAGGTAAATCCCCAGCCATGTTCTATGCCTCGCTAAGTTGCTTAGGACATTGCTAAGTTGATGAGGCTGGCTTTGAACCTGTGATCTTCTTGTCTCAGCCTCCCAAGTACTGGGATTACAGGTGTGCACTCCTAGGCCTTGCTCCATTGGGTGCTTATTCTTGACGCACACCTGCCTATGCCATTACTAATGATGCAGTTAGATAGGAGTTGAGATGAATAATATATCTTTATAAAATTTAAATATGCATTGTCTGAAGTTATTTAAACAGATTCCAACTCTGTTCTGACATTTGTGCAAGCTTTAGATTATACAACAAAGACTTTCGTAGACTTAGGTTGAAAAATGTACCTTCTAAAAATTAAAGCAGTATACCTACAGAAAATTACACAGATTATATGCATCCATACAACTCAGTGCTTGTTCACCAGGTGAACAGACTAGCATAGGGAATGGAGTTTGGAAAGTGGGTTCTTTTTTTTCTCCTCTGCTTCATCCTGAAATGTCCTATTTTTATTCCACATTTTGAACTTTGACATAAGATTTCTTTTGAAAAAGCCGTTCTGCTACTAAACAACCTTTAAGAACAATGAGGCTCCAGCAACTCTTGAATCTGAGTTTATTTTTCTGGTGGTGGTTGCATGTTACTTAAAAAATTTTTCAACCTAAAATTAAGGAATGTCACCTGGAAATATGGATTAAATTATGATAAATTATATGCATGGTAGAAATATCTAAAATGAAGTTTATTCACATTCATTGGGAAAACCTAAAGAAAACATTATCTTGAATAATTTTCTCCTCTGCCTTCAGTAGAGATTATACTTAGTGTAAACTTAAAATTGATCAATAGGGAGAAACCTTTGTCCTATAAATATGTGTGCTCTATAATCAAATGTGTTGGAGGAGTAGGTAGAGAAGAAGAAGAGAGAGAAAGATCATAATCACCAAACATTTATTGAAATGTGGGGACAAATTCAAGGAGGAAGATACATTCTAATTTTATATTGTCAATTTAAGATGCCTATTAAATGTCAATGATGGATCTAGGTAGCAGAAAAAAAAAATGGAATTTTTCAAGTCCAAAGATATATGCATTCCAGAACTTTTGAGTCTGACGTGTTGACCAAAAGCCATACATGACAACTAGTCTTATTTGGAAGTCAGCATATACTCAATATTTGCCCTAGAATGCATTAAAAAGCAGTTAATATGGCTCAGCCATATACATGCACACATATCTATTGTATAGTTTCTAAGGGGACATTTTGACACTTGTTAGAAACACCTTTGTTATGTACCTCTTTTTATTTAGTATTTGCCATGTTCTTGAGTATCTTTTGTCCAAATGCATCATCAAATTATTATACCTAAAACCACGGAGCTGAGGTGGCCATTAAGCCAGCCACCCGGCAGCGCACCCACCGATCAGACTTGGACTAAGGAACTGCAGAACGCCACATCCTAACCAGGTGGCATATCCTCGCACCTTCCCCAGTGACCAGATGCAGGGGCCGTATACAAAGTGCTGACTTAGTCACCTGCCCTTCAGGCGATTGCGTAGAGCAGAAGTGGAGGAGGGACCCAGTGCAGAGAGGGAATAGAGAACTTCCAGGCACCCTGGAAAATGCCCAGCATATAGATTGCACGCCTGCCACCAGCAAAGGTAGAGAGAGACATGCCGACAGGCCCTGTGGAGAGCTCAGAGACACAAACTTGCAGCAGGAGAGATATCAGCAGAACCCCCTGCCTGCACTGACAGAGCAAATAAAAATGCCAGAGAAACACTTCAAAATTTAAGCTCTGTACTTACAAACTATCACGGTTTTTGGTTTTGTTTCTTGTTGTTTTGGTCTTTGGGGTTTTTTTGTGTGTGTATATGTGTGTTATGTTTTATTTGTTTTTACTATGTTTTCATTTTGTATTGCCTTGATGTATGTATATTTGTTTGGATGATTGGGTGCTTTATTTTTTGCTTAGTTTGTTGAATCTTCTCCTTATCCCTTTTATAAGCTTCCCTCCCTCTCTCCCATCTATATTCTTCTCCTCAACACATTTTTTCTTCTTTTTCCTTTTTTTCCCTGTCTCATATCAAGACCATCTAATACTATTTCACTTAAAACTCTACATTGACTACCAGAATCCCCCGACGTATCCACCATCTCTAATCTTTTACAATATATCACCTCAACACACTCAACCTCTTGTTCCACCGGACCATACCCTCTACCCGATTCTTGCAGTCATCACTGTAACTTCTCACCCAAGCCTTCCCACTGAACACATCCTGTCCCCGTATATACCAGCAGACACCTCTAAACTGCCACTGCAGAGATTGGATGAGAAAACTGCAAGAGCAGCAAAGATATAAATTTAAGAACAGGGGAACCATGGGAAGGAAAAATAGCAAAGAAACAATAAGCCACCACAACCCCTCAATAACAGTTCTCACCAACCCAGAAAGGCAAAGATTACCAGAAGAACAGTTCAGATCTTTAATACTAGAAATAATATAGGAGTTTCGGGAAGAATGTAGGGAGAGTTGGAAAGAAAGGAACAAAGAATCTGGCACCCTGAATAGGAACCAAAGAGAAGCAATGAAGGAAGTAAAAGATGCAATAACTGAAGTGAAAGCATTCAGGATTCTCATACCCAGCAAAACTCCCTCTCAAAATTGACGGGGATATAAAAATCTTCCATGACAGAACTGAAACAATGTATGTCTTCCAAACCAGCACTAGAGAAAGTACTCAGATTAACTACAAAGAAGAACTAACAAGTAAACATAAAAACCAGAGAAACAATAATTTCCAGGAAGCAAACAACTAAGCAAAGAAGAATAAATACCACCAAAAACAGAAATGAAAACTCAAAACCTTAGGAATTAAAAATGATCTCTCCATAATCACACTGAAGATAAATGGTCTTAACTCCCCAATAAAAAGGCACAAGGTGGCAAAATGGATCAAAACCCATAATCCATCTATATGCTGCCTGCAAGAAAAACACCTTACAAGCAAAGATTCCCACATACTAAAGGTGAAGGGCTGGGGTAAGGGAATCCATGACAGTGAGACTCGAAGACAAGCAGGTGTAGCAACCATGATATCAGATAAATTAGACTTCAAGCCTAAGCTTATCAGAAGAGACAAAGCAGGTCATTTTTTACTAGTAAAAGGAATAATCCAGCAAGAGGAAATAACAGTTATCTATGCCCCATACATACATGCAGCCACTTTCATAAAACAAACTCTGTATGACAAAGACACATAGATCTCAATACACTAAAACTGGGAGACTTCAGTACTCCTCTCACATCACTAGACCGATCTTCTAAATAAAAGTTCTGTAGAGACGCCTCAGACCTAAAGAATACCATAAACCAAATGAACCTATTAGACACATATAGAGTCTTTCACCCAACTACAGCTAAATATACATTTTTCTCAGCTGCACATGGAACCTTCTCCAAAATACACCACATTCTGGGCCACAAAGAGAGCACTGGCAAATTCAAAAAATGTAATATAATTCCCTGCATCTTTTCAGACCACAATGGAGTGAAACTAGAAAACTCTAAGAAGACCCAGAGTAGCCATGCAAACATATGGAGACCAAACACCATACTGCTGAATGAGGATTGGGTCATAGAAGAAGTAAGGGGAAAAATTAAAAAATTCCTGGAAACCAATGAAAACAGATATAACATATCAAAACCCCTGGGACACTTTGAAGACAGTACTAAGAGGAAAATTTATAGCACTGAGTGCCCACATAAGAACAGAAAATCACCAAATAACCTAATGACACAGCTCAAAGCACTCAAGAAACAAGAACAGTCCAACCCCAAAGCTACTAGAAGACAGGAAATTATGAAAATCAGAGCAGAAATTAATGAAGTAGAGAATAAAACAATACAGAAAATCAAGAAACCAAAAGCTGGTTTCTTGAAAAAATAAACAAGATAGATAAACCATTGGCCAGCCTAACCAAAAGAGATAACCCAAATTACCAAAATAGATGAAAAAGGGGATATTACCACCAACAGTATGGAAATACATAGGATCATTAGAAACTATTTTGAAAAACTATACTCCAACAAAATGGAAAATCTAAAAGAAATCTCTCGATTTCTAGAAACCTATAACCTTCCTAAATTGAGTCAAGAAGATAAAGAAAACTTAAACCAACCAATAGCAAGCAAAGAGATAGAAACAGCAATAAAGAGTTTACCATCAAACAGCAACCCAGGACCAGATGGTTTTCCCAGTGAACTTAATAAAACATAGAAGAGCTAATCCAAATAATCCTCAAACAATTCTGTGAAATAGAAATGGGACCCTCCCAAACACATTCTTTGAAGCCAACATCACATTAATACCAAATCCAAATAAAGACAGCTCAAGAAAAGAAAACTATAGGCCTATATCATTGATGAACTTAGATGCAAACTGGTAAACAAAATACTAGCAATGTGCATTCAAAACCACATCAAGAAAATTATACAGCATGACCAAGTTGGGTTCATTCCAGGGATGCAAGGCTGGTTCAACATACAAAAAACAATCCATGTAATTCACCACATAAACAGAATCAAAGACAAAAATAACATGATCATCTCAATTGATGCTGAAAAAGCATTTGACGAGATCCAACACCCATTCATGCTATAAGCACTTCACAGAATCGGAATAGATCGAACGTACCTCAATATTATAGAGGCAATATACAATAGGCTCACAATGAACATATTAAATGGAGAAAAACTAAGAATTCCCACTAAAAACAGGAACAACACATGTCCATTACCACCTCTTCTGTTCAGTATAGTACTTGAGGCCCTAACCAGAGCAATAAGGCAAGAGCAGGAAATCAAAAGGTTAAAAATAGGGAAAGAACTAAAACTTTCCCCTTTTGCAGATCACATGATACTATACTTGGAAGTCCCAAAAAAGTCAACGAAAAAGCTTATAGAACTGATCAACAAATTCAGCAAAGTATCCAGATACAAAATCAATCTTAAAAAAATCAGAAGCTTTCCTCTATGCCAATCATAAATCCACTGAAAAAGAAATCCAAAAAACAATTCCACTCACAGTAGCACCACAAAAAATAAAATACTTAGGGATAAACCAAACCAAAGATGTAAAAGACCTCTATAAGAAAAAATATAAAATATTGAAAGAATTTGATGACCTTAGAAGATTTAAAAATCTTCCATGCTCTTGGATAGGCAGAATAAATATTACCAAAATGGCCATCCACCCAAAAGCGATCTACAGATTCAATGCAATACAAATGAAATTACCATGATCACTTTTCACAGCCATAGAAAAATTAGTCCTTAAATTCATTTGGAATAACAAAAAGCCCAGGATAGCCAAAGTAGTTCTTTGCAACAAGTACTATGCAGGAGGTATCACAATACTTGACTTCAAACTCTACTACAAAGCCACAGTAATAAAAATAGCATGGTATTGGCTCAAAAACAGACACATAGTCCAATAGAGCAGAATAGAAGACTCAGAAATAGACCTGCTTACTTACAGTCAATTGGTTTTTGATTGAGGAGCCAAAAATATACTCTAGAAAAAAGATAGTCTCTTTAACAAATGGTGTTGGCAAAATTGGTTAACCATATACAGGAAACTGGAAATAAACCCCACTTTCTTACCCTGCACAAGAATCAACTCAAGGTGGATCAAAGACCTGGAAGTTGGGCCAGAGACTTTGCAGCTACTTGAAGAGGGCAGAGGCCCAACAGTTCAACACATAGGCACAGGTAAAAACTTTCTCAACAAGACCCAAAAGGACAAGCAACTTAAAGGAAGATCAATATATGGGATTGCATTAAACTGAAGAGCTTCTGTGAAGCAAAGGAAATTATCAAGAACCTCAACAGAGCCTACAGAGTGGGAGAAAATTTTTGCCAGTTACACTTCAGATAAAGGTCTAATATCTAGAATATACAAAGAACTCAAGAAAATCGCAACTAAGAAAGCAGATAACCCAATCAAAAAATGGGCAAAGGATCTAAATAGACACATCACAGAAGAAGAAATACAAATGGCCAATAAATGTATGAGGAAATGTTCCACATCATTGGCAGTCAGGGAGATGCAAATCAAAACTACCCTGAGATTTCACCTAACTCCAGTCAGAATGGCAATCATAAAAAACATGAACAACAACACCTGCTGGCGAGGGTGTGGAGAAGTGGGAACCCTAATACATTGTTGGTGGGATTGCAAAGTAGTGCAACAACTTTGGATAATAGCATGGAGGATCCTCAGTCGAACGGGAATGAACCTACCATATGATCCAGCGATATCACTTCTGGGTATCTACCCAAAAGAATGGAAACCAAACTATCAGACCAGCGCATGTGTATTTATGTTTATAGCTGCACAATTCACAATAACCAAACTATGGAAGCTGCCAAGATGTCTATGGACAGGTGACTGGATTACAAAACTATGGGACATGTACACAATGGAATTTTACTCAGCCATAAAGAACAACAAAATCATGTTATTTGTAGGGAAATGGATGCAACTGGAAAACATTATGTTAAGTGAGATTAGTCAGAAAGGGTAAGTCATATGTTCTCCCTAATAGGCTGATGCTAGGGAGAAAAAGGGACATAAGAGGGTCTCCAGATGAAAAAGGAGAAACCCGAGATAAGCAAAGAAGTTGACTTAACTGAAGGTGATGGACAGGGGGGAGGGGGGACACCCTAATGTATATGATGTACTTTCACAAATATATCAAGGTTAATCACTAATCTGAACTAGAGAAGGAGGGAGGCCGAGGAAGTGGGGTGGGAATTGGGGAAGGGGTTAAATGAGAAATGTGTGCATATATGCCTTTATCAGCTTGTACTTAACATGTATGATTACAATGCACCAATTAATAAAAAGAAAAAAGAAAGGAGACTTAATGTAATTTAAACTATTCATCTATATAGCAATTATTTTTCTGTATGAAAATTTTGAATTATTAATGATTTTTTTTAAGATATGGTTCTTCCATGAATACCGTTTTCTAAGAACCTGCCTTTCCTTCCATTCCCTCCTCACATTTGTAGAGTACAAGGCTCCTGCTTTTTCTCCATAGTGGGTGAAATGGTATGGTAGAACTGACTGGAGGTTTTTGTCTGTACTTCACATTTCCTCCACTTCCTTTTACCTTTTATTTCTCCTGGTCCCATTGTAAATAAAGGCATTTCTCTCACAGTAAGATGCAAAAACAGAACCCTCATTGTATGTAGTATAGTACATTAACTAGGGATTGCACATTATGGTGTGTTATTATATGGGGTCCCATCACATATCAGAACTATGGAAAGAGAATATTTTGGTACAGGAAAACATAGTTGCTTGGTATGGATGACTGAGTATTCATTTAGTATTCTTTCAATTCACTTTTGTCTCTTAGGAAGCAAGGTGTAATTTATATTGTTTGTGATTTTTTTTTTCAACCTTGTTTCGTACAATTCTAAAATGATGCTTCTATAATGATACTTTAGAATTTAGGCATTATGATCCACCTACTTGATAATTCAGCATTTTTAAAAATACTTCTGAAGTTTGTTTTTGTCCATTATGTTCACCTCATTGCGTTATGTTAGCTTGCATTTATAAAATATTGTGCCTATATATTGCAGTTGTCTGGAAAAAAAAAAATTGTTGACAGTTGGAAACTCAGTAGTTGCCCACAGAGTTGTTTCTCCTGGTGTAGGAAGGTTAATTTAGCTGGATGTTTAAATTGTCTTCTGGTACTAAATTGTTGCTTAAGTTTCTTTAAAGAAGTCAGTTTCACTATATGATCTACGCAAGAATGGATGTGGCATTTCTTAGTAAGTTTATGAAATAGTGATCAACACTTCCAGGAGATATTCACAGAGGATTACTTTTTTAATTAGAGATTAGTTAAGTGTGTGTGATTTCTACTCCTTTTTTTTTTTTTAACTTGAAATCTTACTATAGTAAATCTTACAGCCTGTGGTATCAAAGAAAACCTGCATTCATGATTGCTTTAAACTTAAATATTTATAGCTGTGATTTCTAACCTTTATTCTAAAGCTTCTTTAATACCTCTGGTATATAATTATCATAATGACAAGACACTTGAAGAAAAGTCTGTGTCTTAGATTTTAATGTTCTTGATATTTGTTAAATTTTCTCCATTAATAATGCTTTCATTATGAGAAGTTAAAGTTAAATCCTGAATCTGTTCCTTCAACAAACATTTGAGTATCTGAAGTATGTTATATGGCTGAAAGTAGAATAAAAATGAATAAAATATAGTGTCTTCCCTTAAGGGCTTCTCAGCCAGTTGGTACAGAAAACACATTAAAAATAAATAAATGTGGTTAGAGTATAGTGATTATTAAGGTAGAGATTTGACTCTTGTTATGAAGTATGATGAAGAGTGACTCAGAGATGGACTCAATGATACAGAGAGACGTTATTTTTAAAATCAGGAACAGGATGGATGGAGAGGATATACGCAGGAGAAGTATACAGTTTATGGTGTTTTGAGAGTACCTTGTGCTACAACATGAAGAAGATCCAGCCTGGTTGTGAGTGTGGCCTCATTCAGGAGCTCAGATGTTACGTAACTAGTTTAGTGGCTTGCTTTAAACAGAGAAGAGAAATCTTTAAATTACTGGTAATTAGTGACCTTTATAGCACCCATGCATAGTCTGGAGTAAACCAAGAGGAGATTAGAGAAGAAATATGAGTTCCCAATAACTTGGATAGTGTTCA
The DNA here is from genome assembly GCA_004027655.1 of Graphiurus murinus. Classification (NCBI taxonomy): domain Eukaryota; kingdom Metazoa; phylum Chordata; class Mammalia; order Rodentia; family Gliridae; genus Graphiurus; species Graphiurus murinus. The sequence continues at coordinate 33,946 of PVLC010007934.1, forward strand.
AGTGAGGAAGGAATTAAGTACTGTTTGTCAAGTCATTTGAATGTCGTATCATGATTGTTTCGATCTGAGGAAGAAGAAGGTTCAAAAGTTATAGGTTCCTAATAGGAAACAGAGTTCATGGTCCTGCCCACGGAGGTTCAGAGGTTATAGATGAGCTGCTTGAGAGCAGAGACATATGTCTTAGGTGACAGAGAAGAAATCCCATCTGACTGAATATTAATCGTGCAAAATGGAAAAACCAGAATTGCCTTAACATATTTTAAGCAACTGTTTAACCATTCTCTTTTATTCTTCTTCTAAAATAATGAAAAGTAATAAGATTAACTTCTTGGTTAAAAAATGTGACTAAGTTGAAAGATATATTCACACACAGGTCACATACAGATACATCAGTAAGTTAACACTGCTTTGAGTGTGCATAACTTAAAACTTTGTGATCTAGTTGGGACTTCTAGTACAAAAATATAGTCACTGACCTTAAAAGACTTGACAAGTGAAAAATGTGGCTAAAATCATGTTTGAAGATACCTAAAGGAACTATCTATGGAAATATAAGATGGCTGAAAAAGAAGACACCAAGGGAATTCTCAAAATGCTCTTTAGTTTTACCCATTGGATGGCTCTTAACATTAGATTATAGTTTATTAGCCTCGTATTCGCACACTTCTTTCTCTCTTCCAAGTGTGCTTTGTTTGGTCCTTATTTAAAAACCAACAGTGAGAGGTTGGTCAATTACATTTAAATCCACTTAACTATAATGCACAAGTAATGTAATCAGAGACTGCTGATAAAGCATAAGAAATGGCTTAGTGGGATTCCCATCTGTAGAATAGCTACAAGAGCTGTTTTAAAAGATAGCTTGCTTACTCTAGATGGTGTTTGAATGTGCCCCAAACATTCCTGATGTTCGATACAGCAACTCTTTGTAGGCTGACTTCTGTAATGTCCTTTTCCTGGCTGGGGAGGTGGTGATGAGGACAGCTTTCTTTACTTTTCCTTTGATTCTAATAACACTAATTTCAATCTATGTCATTTTGTGTTTACTTTTAAGAATAAGAAAAACATAATATATTCTTTTGCAAAAAAAAAAATTTCATACTATGTTATAGGATTTGATTTTTTATGAAATATCTGAGAATCTAAAAAAGAGCGAGAGAGAGAAGATTCTTTCTGTTTTGTTTTCATTGATATGGAAACTGAGCCCAGAGAAATTGCTTCAGATCACAAAGAAAACAATTTCTGACTCACTGGTTACCAAAGAGTTGGTAAGGCTCAAGCCATTCATCCAGTGGAGAATGGTCTCCAGATGTACGGATAGTATGATTCCAGGGTTAGAACCATCAGCCTAGCCCCTGACCTCCAGGGAAGGAGAGGTGCTAACAATTGACTCCAATCATGAATTGCCAAAGATAGAATCACTAATGTCTTCTCATGAAGCTTCAGTAAAGACTCTGAAACAGAGCTAAAGGAATTCCTGGGTCAATAGCCCATGATGTGGAGCAGGGTATGGCCCCAGAGAGGGCCCAGAAGCTCTGCCACCCTCTCCTTCCCCATGTTTGTCCAGTGCACCTCTTCCATTTGACTGTTTGTTAGTTGGATCCTTTACAATAAAACTATAGCTGTTACATATAACACTTTCTTGTGTTCTGCGAGCTATTCTGGTGCATATGGAACTTAAAGGAGGTGACTTGTAGGAATTCTCAAATTTAGAGCCAGTCCGTCAAAGCATAGTTGGCCTCCTGGACTTGGAATTGGTGGATGACAGGAGAGCAGTCCTGAGTGGGTCTGAGCCCTTTTACTCATAGACTGTGACACTAACTCTGGGAATGAGCATCAGAATTGAGTTGTAGGAAATACAAATCATAATGGAGTGTTGTAGAGAATTAGTTGGTGTGGGAATAATGCCTTTGGTGTCAGAAAAAACTAAAAAACAAAACAAAACAAAATAAGCAATCCTACTGTGTTCCCTTCTAGCATTTGCCTTGTGCTTTTTGTCATATGAGAGGCTCTCAGACTTGTATTTGTTGGTTCCCTAGATCTTTTCCTCATTTGGTTACAAACTAAGAGAATATTTTAAGTGTGTGTTATTTTTCAATGATGGAATCCTACTTTAAATGTTTGTGTTTTTAAAGGATAGCATTTCTATATCTAACTGTCCATCCATCCATAATGCTTTGATATTTTCCTACTTGCTCACTCATCATTGAATTACTTGTGATTACAATAGACAAGAATATATGAGAAACCAGTTATATACCAGCACCTCTATTGAAATGATAGGGATGATAAGCACTGTGAAAAATAATGATTTCTCTAATAATTTCTATATAGCAAAATGGTTGAAAATAAGGTCTGGAATAGAACTGCCAGAGTTCAAATTCTGGCTTTGCTACTTTTGAGTTGTTTGGCCTTTTCACTTAGCCACTGAGCTTTAATTTCCTAATCTGTAAACCTCAGATAATCACCATACCTACTTCATCGTATCTTGTGAGAATTAAATGAGTTAATTTATGGAAAACATTTGAGATAGTACCTCACCTATATAAATAGTAATGTTTAACTGCTATTATTACTATTGCTGCTATTTTTATTATCAATTCTGTCACACCCATTACTACTAATATACTAGTAGTACCCTATTGGTTTTCAACCTCATCCACAACACAGAGTGGATGCATGGCTTAAAAACTTTTCTGAGCACATTTTTACTTAATACAAAAATCTTACGTGTTTTTGAACCTTTACTTAATCAGAAGTTTCAGAGTTTGGGGAAGTATAAAAGTAACTGAACCACCTGTAAGATTTCTTGAGAAATGAGAAAGGAAATGCTAATGAGACATTAGAGGAGAGATCAAATAGACTAGCAGAGTAAAAGAAATCTCTTCTGGAATGCAGAAAGAGAACTTTGAAAGAAGCAAAATAACCATTTGAAAATGAGAAGGATAAATCAAACACCATAGACCTAATCAAATAGAAGCTTTGGTTGTGGATGGTGACCAGCAGAAATAAAACTGAAAGTGAACAACACAGGAAATTTTGTTACCACCATGAGCAATATACAGAAGACATGGGGAGTTGAGTTGGATAGATTCAATTAATACACTGAATGCTACCATTTCCATTATAATGGAAATGTTTAATACACCCATAATCTGAGTTATTGCCCCCCCATTGTTTTGTTTGTTTGTTACTGAGGATGAAGGTATATCCCTAGACCTTTTTTGTTGTTGTTGTTGTTGTTGTTGAAATAAGGTCTCACTAAGTTGCTGAGGCTATCCGTAAACCTGTGATCCACCTATTTCAACTTCACAAATACTGAGATTACAAGCATGCACCACCATGTCTGTCCCATTCCCCCTTTTTAAAACTGGTGCTTGCAAGCCGGGTGTGGTGGCACACACTTGTAATCCCCGCATTTGGGAGGCTGAGACTAGAGGATCTGAGTTCGCGGCCAGCCTCAGCTACCTAGTAAGGCACTGCGCAATTTAGTGAGACCTGGTTTCAAAATAAAGAATAAAAAACAGGGCTGGGGGTATAGCTCGGAGGTAGAATGCCCCTGAGTTCAATCCCCAGTACCCAAACAAAAATACAAACAAAACAAAACACTGGTGCTTGCAATTGAATCCAGGGTTTCCTACATTCTAAGAAAGCTTTTTGCCATTGAACTACACTTCCAGTTCCAGTTTCAAATTTAAAAATCACAGGAAGGTCATATATGAGGGGGAAAAAAAATCTTAGAAAATATTTGAGTAAAACCTCAGAATGGCTTTACCACCATGAGAACCAAAGATCAACTTGTCCTTTCTCTTTTGGCATAAGAACTTTTATATGTGTATCTCTGGAGAATTCAGTCTTTGGACTCATTAATCATCGTATCTGAGAATTAGAATAGCAAATGTTATGTTCGTGTACAGAGAAGTAAAAAAAAGGAATCAAAACCACCACTTTATGTTCTTATACAACATTGTTTTTCAACCTACGTAACTATTCCACTATTTTGAACCAAAGTTATAGGCCATGATATTTAAATTAAAAAAAAAAAAAACCCATATTCTTAGGTTGCTTTCAAGGATATTCCCATCTTTATAGGAAAAGTTTAACTTGTACCCATTTTTCAGAATTAATTAAAAGCCTGAATGACAAACCACTTAGAATTTATTGTGTTTATTTTTAAAATATCATTTAATATAGTTTGCATTGAGAGGACACAAAATATTTTTTTTTAAACTAAAATTCATCTAAACCTTCAAAAAATTGGTTTGGGACACTTTATCTTCTTTACTTGTTGTTAATTCTTTATACTAGTGTCATAAAATGGACTATGCAAAGATTTACGAAAGATTCTTAATGTATGCTGTCTTGCTGGGAGGCCAGAACATTTGATAGTGCCTCTGTGTCCTGGTTTACTGTTGGTTGTCCATGCATACTATGAGACCAAATTTGATTCTAAGATAGAAAATACTAATTATTAGACAATAAAAACAGATTGTACTCATGGCACTCGTAAAGGAAACTTGACATTTGTCACTGTAAGTAGCCTCTGTTAGCTTTCCTTTCATATAACAGGTTAGCAGGGACAATACAAATCTACTTACTGTTCCCTCAGGAAATGGTTTTGAAAAAATGTTAAAATTATATTTTTAAAAGCTTACTTTGAAAAACATTGTTTTTTTTTTTTGTCTATCTATCTGAATAGACTGATTGGAAATATTTATAGTGGTCAAGGTCTCTAATTTTAAACATTTCTTAAATGTGGTTTGTTTCATATAGGCATTTCCTAAATTTTGTATTATATTTTAAAGAATCTATTATTGACTCTCTTTTGTAACTATTTTTGAAAATAAAAAGGTTAAAAAACAGTGAAATTCAGGTTTAATAATGAATTTTCTTACACTATTATGAGGATTTCACAAATGTTTTGTATCTAGATTGTTTTACCTTTTATATATTATAATTTTGTCCTTTCAAGGCATTTAATATGCTCTCTTTTAGTCTCTGTAGAAATGCTGGAAAAGAATTTGAAGCAGATGGGAAGGCAGCTTCAACAGCTTGAGAAAGATTTGGAAACCTTTCCCCCTCCTGAGGACTTGCATGACAAGTTTGTGAGAAAGATGTCCATATCCTTTTGATATCTAAATAGCTAAAGTCACTAGTCAATTGGGTTACAGTTTATTTAATGTTTTAAGTATGTTTGCACAACCACCCCTCATTCTGTAGTGCCAAATTGTAGAAGGTTTAACCTTTGCCTTCTTGCAGGGAAATTAAAGTGTTTATCATGAGTCAAGCACCATGTATTTCTTCTGATTCTATTCTCTTCCTTTTTATCTACTTGGATAATTGTACATTCTTCCATCTTTCCCCTTGCATATACTTTATTTCTTTCTGATGTTCATGTTAAAAGATATTAAAACTCAGTTTGAGGAAGTTTGAATCCAATGTCTTGATGTGATTTAGGGTACTTTTGGAAATGTTCAGGAAATAGTTACAGACTCTATAAACTCACACTGTGACTAGTCAGCTTCAAGAGATGGTATATATTAGAAATTAACTCATGCGCCACAAAATTTAATGTTTCCTTTAGAATTACTACATGGTTCCAAAATCAAAATTGAATTTTACAATCACTACTTGGGTTCATATTCTCTTAACCCAAGCTAAAATTGGCAAATATATAAATTAATAGCATGAGGCTTGAGTCTTGATTTAAGACTTTCTTTATATTCAATTATCTTTGTTATCACTAACTTTTTAGCATAATTTCTAATGAATAACTGAAGTAATAAACTTTTTTTATTTCCTGACACTAATGTTGAATCTCTTTACAAACCATTATATGAAATTACAGATTGATATCTTTTGTGTTGTAATGAAGTATTATTATAATGCATTATTAAAATCCCATATGGACTTAAGAATTCTATGTGAAAGCATAGCCCACTTCTAAATAGACCCTCTTATAAATAGACAACTTCTAATATTTTAAACGGAAGCACTTGAAATAAAAAGACTCTTTTTCTACCTCTTCTCTCTTAGGCTGTAGTGATTCACAAAATTATTTGGTTTGTCATAGATTTCATTGTATATGCTTCTATCTTAATTGTGAATTAGTTCAATTTGAGCTTCCTTCACTGTCTCAATTGGGAAATTTCATAAGAATGCACTCCAGCTGCAATCAATTCACGCTAATGTGATTTGTTTCCTTTTGTATTTTTTCTACCCTTTTTGTTTCCTATTAGGGTAAGTACTATTATTACTGTGCTGGGTAAGGATTTCATTTTTCTTTCTTTAAAAATAGGATGAAGTCTGTATTTATCCATCAAAATATTTTTTGCACTACCTTCTCATTTGACAAAGTATGCCTATTTTAAAAATAAGTATATCGTTGCAGAGTTATATCAGTTTCATCATTCTTAACCTCAATCATTTCATCATGCTAAAAGGTTCATAAGTGACAGTTTATTATTGTTAATTAAAGAACTTGTTATTGTGCCCTATGGATAAAAAGCATTTTAGCAGAGATTTTGATTATATGGCTTCTGGTAATACACAGAATGTGCTAATTATGAAGCTCAGTTTTCTTGAACTAACATGAATTCCTGAGCTCGGAGGAAAGGTTGTAGAACCCTGCTCAGCAGACAATCTCAAGACATATTCCTACCTGTGTTTCTATGACTTGAGAAGCTGAATGATGTCTCTTCTTGAAAGGTATGGAGCTCATAAAAAGCAGCCAGCAGGAAATCAGAAACAGGAAGGATGATGCTTTGTTGGAAACAATTTTTCATTCTGAGTACAATTATACTCCATGGACAAGAATGCTACTATATCCTGTCGCTAAATATCACAACCTAGAAGCCTCTAATGAACTGATTAGCATTCATGTATCTCTTGGAAGTCAGATATATGAACAGTTGGTGTACTTCGCTATTGACAAAGCTTATAATCATAAATATTCTTTGCTGAGATTAGATTGCACTCGTTTGCTTTTCATCTTAGTTAGACATACTAGTTTTGAAGTAATTAAATTCATTCATTGCAAGACTTTGTTTACTTTAATTAGGACTGACAACAATTCAGATTTTGAATATTAAGTGCATTTATACAGATCTTATTAAAATGGCAAATTGTGAGCCTCTTAGATCTTAGAAAATGGAAGTGTTTGAAAGCCAAAATGCACAATGAATGAAATGCATTAACTGAAATTTAAGTTAACACTCAACTTTATGTCGTATGTCTCAATGCTTATTAGTTGAAGCACATATCAAATGGTTGGATCGTCAAGCAATTCTGAAATAATATATGTATTATTTAACTTGTTAAAGATGCAATTTTATAAGTAAATATTTAAACTATCATGATTTGCTGAACTATTGACTCTGTTAATTGAATTGTTTTAAATTATAAAGATAGAATTTTGTTATGAGATTTCACTAATAGTTGATTATAGTGTATTATTTTTATTCTAGTGTGTTCACTTTTTATATCTTTCTTAACATAAAATATGAAATTAGTACATTCTTTGAAGAGTATGCACAGTTACTTCATATATCATTGACTTTTCATAATAATTAATGTTTTCTAGTTGCTAAGCCTGCTCAGAACTATAATTTGTGTAGAATACTTCCACAGTAAATATTTACTTAAGGAATGTGAAACACAAATTTGAGGTAGGATCATCAGTATTGTTACATGCTAACTATTGTATGTGATGTGCACATACTTAATAAATTCTTATCAGTGAAAAACATAAAAAAAAATGCTAGGATTTGTCATGCAGTGCCTTTTCCTTTCTTTTGACCTTTAAATCCTCTAGTATTTCTTACTCTAAGGAAAATAACAAATAGATCTTAGAGCATGCTCTTGATATTCTCCTTGCACAAACACTTGGCTTTCTATTTTCTTTCTCTTCTCTTTTATGAATCTCCTAGAAAAAAAATCATTTTACTAAACATTTGTGTATTTTTTATTTATCACAACTTATTGACAAGTTAGTTATCTCTTTCCGTATATATATGTGTGTATATACACACACACACACTCACACACATACATACATATATATATATATATATATATATATTGCCCTATGAATAAAAAAGATTTTCATAGAGATTTTGATTATATGGCCTCTGGTAATACACTAAGTGTGCTAATTATGAAGCTCAGTTTTCTTGAACTAACATATACACACACACACACACATACATATATATATATATATATATGTATATTTACATATTTACATCATCAAAATCCCATGTTATTTTCACACTCTTTATTGTTGTTCCACTATAATACCAAATGTTTTATGCACTTGCAAGTTTACTAGGTAGATGCTAAAACCACGCCAGTAGACTCACTGAAAGAGTTATATCCATATTCTATACCACAAAAGCACAGTGTTTTGCAGGTAAAAGAAATTAAAAAATGTTTTAATTGAGTTGTGGCTAAGAAGTAAAATGGAAGATTGGAACAGAAGAAATGTAAACCTGTGTAATACATGACCCAGTTGAAAGAGTGAGAACTTGAGGAACAGTGATTTATTTTAGGTTTTTTCTTCTCTTAAAATAGTCTTCTGACTTTCTTTCTTCTCTTTGTCTCTTTTCTACTTAACCCATTCTTAACAAACTTTTAAGACTCAGACTAAATATCCTGCTTTTTGTCCTCTATGCATCCTCAAATTTGCAATGATTTTTCCTTTCTGAACTCTTTACATTTACAAGAGAATGCTATAAAACATAGTGCTCTCTGCCTTTTTTCTGTCATGCCTCAGTTGTTTCCATCACCTTTTTTAGAAAGGATTCACCTGACTGTCTATCCTGAGTTAGTCTGCATTCTATAATATCAGAAATCTTTTTTCTTCAGTATACTTACACCATATGAAAATCTCATTTATGTATTTCTATATACTACTTACTATCTGTCTTCACAGTGTAGAATGTATGCTTCAAGACCCCAGGGATGTTGTCTCTTTTGTTAACTACTGTTTTTTCTAATGCTAGGAGAGTATTTGGAATACAGTGGACTTAATGTTTACTAAATGGTTGGCTGGATCGTGGCCTTAAGAAGGCCTATTCAAAGTTATTAGACATATGGGGCTATTGAAGCTGGTCCTTGTAAGGTATATTATTGGAAATAATGGGCATCTTTCATAGCAGAAGTGCAGTAATAAGGGTATGATCTAAGAATATATGTGGAAACTACTTGTGGTAGGTAGTTTGAGAGTAAGCATCACTGTCAGACCAGAAAAAGAGGTCCAAATCTGAGTCATGCTTCTTAGTTGGCCAATGCTAAATACTTAAAGTTCGATACATATGAACAGAGACTTGGTTGTTACTTCCCTTTCATGTGGGAAGATTACAATGACTCAAGTAGAAATTAATGAGAATTTGCTTAGTTTTGGGAAAGGCAATATCAGGTCATTGGAAAATAAATGTGCATGAATTTTATTAACTGTTTATTTTGTTGACTGTCTCACACATTTTTCTAAAGCTCTTTAAGAATATAGAACTTAATGCCAGGAAAAATTATAATTAAAACCCAACTACTACTGACATGGACATTACTTTTTTTTGGAGTTGAGCAGTTGGTAGAAGGACAGCTACATTTGGTTTTTCATTTGGCTGATGATGATTGTATTTCTGAATGTTTCACCATCCTTTATTGAGAGTTACCCATCAGTACTGATGTGGTGTGTCTCATTTATGTATCTAGTTATTCCAGCCTATCAGACAGTTATTTGAAACTTCCAAGGACTGATTTGGCTATTTCCAAAATTGTTTCAGCTTAATCATTATTTTGCTATTCTCATGGATGATTGCAGTTACTCAAAGCTTCACTTCATTTCCTTTGGGAGTAAATCACTTTATACATAGTAATGATAAGAAAATTAACTTAAGAGTTCTCTAGCTGTTAAAAAACAAAACGATGTCATGGTTTTGGCTCTTGGTCATCTTCTCCATCACATCTTACAATAGAATTGTTCTTTTTTTTTTTTTTATAAATATGCACAGACATATTTCCAATATTTCATCACTTATATTTCTCACTTAAAAATCTAAAAACATACCGTTCTTTATTTTAACCTTTTTACCAAATGGATTTTTGAGAATGGGCATATTGCCAAGTGTTAGGACAAAAATACTGGTATTTGTGAAATGCCTGTTATTAAAACTCAAATCCTTATACAGTGATGGTGCAAGAAAGGAGCAGCTGTAAAACCATCCAGTTAGAGACATGGACCAAAATATTGTTCTCTACCTGTTGCTCTGGTGAATACTTTTCAGAGATTCTATTAACTCTTTGTATCCAAATCATATGTGTTATATGTGCATTTTTACAAATAAAAGTTCCATGGTTTCCATCAGATGACTGGACTTAATGCATCTATGAAGATGGAATATACCATCTAACCAGACAGTAAGAGGTCACCACACTTGTCAGAAGTGTGGCAATAACAAAGCCTTTCATTATGACTCTATCAGTAAGAATATGCCTGAAGGATTACCAGATAATCACAGTAGGCTATACATGCTATGGTTCCCCTGTGGAATAAACAGTTAATCCTAGTTGTGGAATAAGATGAAGGAATCATCAGGTGGGTATGGTAGCCCACACCTGTAATCCCAGTACTTGGGAGGTAGAGACAGAAGAATTGCAGGTTCCAGAGCACTTCAGCAACTTATTGAGGCCCTTAGCAACTTAGCAAGACCATGTCCCAAAACAAAAAATAAATTAAAGCTGGGGGTATTGCTCAGAGGTAGAATGACCCTGGGTCAATCTCCAGTAACACAAATAGAAAAAAAAGAAGGGATCATGAAAACGGAAAATTTGAAGAAATTCTTGATTGATAGATTTGGATAAGCAAAGGCACAACTAAGTTTATCTTTTAAGAATAATGATTAAGCCAGGCATGGTGGCGCACGCTTGTAATCCCAGCATTCGGAGGCTGAGACCGGAGGCTGAGACCGGAGGATCCAGGTTCGTGGCCAGCCTCAGCTACCTAGTGAGGCACTCCGCAACTTAGTGAGACCCGGTTTCAAAATAAAGAATAAAAAATAGGGCTGGGAGTATAGCTCGGAGGTAGAATGCCCCTGAGTTCAATCCCCAGTACCGAAAAAAAAAAAAAAAAAAAAAGTAATGATTAACTATATCTTCTACTTAATTACAGTTTATGTGTGCATTTAAATGTGATCTTTATTTATATAAATTCAATTTACCTATAATATTTCGTGATTTTGTTCTCAGGATCTCTTGTGATTTTGTGGCTTCACTAAGTAAACAAAAAAGTTCTCTTACTCGTCCAAGAATTCTAAAATGATACCAAATGAACATAGCATGTGTACCTAACGCATATGAGTCACACACACATCTTAAGGTCATTAAAAAAGATAATCTCTTGGTTCAGAATCCAGATTCCCTATCTTCTAGTTTGTTTTTCCTTTAAAAAATACTACATACACTACTAAACAGAGCATGGTATGAAAAGAAACATGAATAGAAAGGAAACAGATAGCTTGTGGACTGACTGTAGACATTTAAAGAGCAGAGTCCTGATTGCCTGGGCTGCCTTCTTGCCTGTGGGTAGTTTAGGATATAATTGTTAGAATTTTTTCATGCGTCCTGGATACCTGGCAGCAGCACTGTGTTTTTTTTATTGATTCTTTCATTTTGCCTCAAAATGAAAGGCCTACCTCAGTTTCCTTATTTTATTCTCAACTAGGAAAAGCTTTAACCAAAGAAACATTTTTTAAATGGTGGAATTTTTTTCTTCTTAGATATAGACATTTCATTTGTGTTTTCTGACTCATAGCCAGAATCTAGTTAGTTTTAAATTTTGCTAATGTCTGTTTATACATATTAATCAGATAATAAGATGACTTCTGTAAGATTAACTATGCATATTCTATTTCTTTAAATGTCCCAGATACAAGGAGCCATAGACAATTATGTCTAATACTCTATGGATAATCTTTTCAGAAAATGTGGTGTGGTCATTTTGTATCTAACTGCATTCGCAATTTGTTACACAGTGAAGAAAATTATATGGTTTATGTAGAAAATATTTTCTACTGCCAATAACTATAATATTCACATTAAATTAGTAACTCAATTTATTTTTCTTTCCTTGTGCTAGGGATTGAAACCAGGGATATTCTGCCTCTGAGCTACACTCCCAGCCCTATTTTACTTTTATTTGAAAACAGCGTGTCACTAAGTTGCTGAGAGCCTTGCTAATTGCTAAGGCTGGCATCAACTTACCTAAGATCCTCCTGTCTCAGACTTCCAAGTACTGGAATTACAGGCATGTACAATCACACCCAGTTCTTAGTGACTCAGTTTTATCATCTTTTGAACTATGTTGTCATAAATGGGAGAATGTTTCTATATGTGTGTACCTGTGTGCACACAATCATAATTTTAATTATATAATGCATAGAAGAAAAGAGAAGTTTAAACAATTTCCTTACATGATATAAATTTAAGTTAATTCATAAAACATATTGCTTTTAGGACCTCTAATAAAGCTTAAGATGAGTAAGCAGGCAATAATAATACCAAGGATCTCTATATGCTACTGAATGTCTAATCAGTTTTCTAAGAACATTACTGGTATTGGACTCATTCACTACTCTAAACAGCATTATGAGATAGGTGGTGGTATTATTATTGCTCTTCTGTAAATGAGGACTTTGAGGAAGAGTTGAAGGCTTTGTCCACAGGCATACTACTACTAAGTAGAGGAGCTATGAGTCGACCTCTAGTTGTTCACTCAATGCCTATATTTTCGATTTCAATATTTCAGTTACCCGATCTGAGCTATTAAACTATAATTTGAATCCTATCATCTACATGACGTAGATTATTTTAGTAAACTAGAAATTTTTCCTTGAGCTCAGAGGAACGGTAATAAGAGAACGTAATGAAAGAGACATATTAAATATATAAACATTTGAGTTTTTTGATAATTTTGCCAAAGTTAATTAGAAATTGAATTTCAAGCCAGGCATTGTGGTACATGCTTGTAATCCCAGTATTTGAGAGGCTGATGCAGGAGGATCACAGGTTTGCAGCCAGCCTCACCATCTTAGCAGGGCTTTCTGCAACATAGATCCTTTTTCAAAAGAAAAAAGAAAAAAAAATAGAGTTGGGGGTTTAGATAAGAGGTAGAATGCCCTTGGGTTTAATCATCAGTACTAAAAAAAAAAAAAAAAAGAATTTCATATTTTTTTGCTGTACAGTAGAAAGTACTAAGAATGGTTAAGAGAGGTAATTCAGAGATGTAGTAATAGGAAAAATATTGAAGTTAAATACGTTATTATGCCTAAAGATTTACTTTGTAAATTTAAGAATACCTTAACTATATTATACAGCTTTGTTATCAGCGCAAAAGAACAATATGAGAAACTTTCAAAGTTACATGAAAACATGGAAAAATTGTACCAGAGTATAATGGTGTATTATGCCATTGACATGAAGAAGGTGTCTGTGGAAGAATTTTTTACTGACTTGAATAACTTCAGAAGTACATTCAAGGTATGGTAAAATTTTTATTTTTTTTCAAAAAGTATGTTTTACCTATACTACTTCATGTATTATTTCTTTATTCCATTCTTCCCTGTGGCAATACCTATTTTTTTAATTATTATTATAAGCTTCCCCTGGATTCTTCCCCTTTCCCTCCCCACCCCATAGATGAAATAAGATTGGCATTGGCATTATCACATATGTTTATAACATAAGTGGTAGTGTTTCCTTCATTAATTCTTCCCTCCCCTCTCCTACACCATTCCCTCCCTTGCTCTACTGGGGTTTCTCCTCTGTTATCTAAAGTCCCTCTTGTATCCTGATTACTCCCTAGCTTCCACATGTAAGAGAAAACATATGACCTTTCACTTTGTGACTGGCTAATCTCACTTAATATAATGTTCTCCAGGTCCATCCATTTTCCTACAAATGTCATATATATATACACATATATATATATGTGTATATATATATTTGTTCATTATTGCTGAACAGAATTCCATTGTGTGTATATCCCATAATTTTATAATCCATTCATCTGTTGAGGCACAGCTAGGTTGGTTCCATAATATGGCTATTGTGAGTTGTGCTGCTATAAACATGGATATGCATGTATTACTATAATATTCTGATTTCAATCTCTTTGCAAAGATACCCAGGAGTGGTACCACTGGATCTGTGATGGATCCATTCCCAGTTTTTTGAGGAATCTCCACACTGATCTCCATAGGGACTGTACTAATTTGCAATCCTACCAACAATGTAGATGAGTTCCTATTTTTCTACATTCTCACCAATATTTATTGTTGTTTGACTTCTTGATGATTGACATTCTGATTGGGGTTAGATGAAATCTCAGTGTAGTTTTGATTTGCATCTCCTTGATTATTAATGATGTTGAAATGTACAGCTAAAAGAACATATGACCCAATCAAAAATGGACTAGTAAACTAAATAGACTGTTGATAAAAGAAGAAATACAAATGGCCGATAAATACATGCAATATGTACTTTTCTGATGTTGAAAGTTAGCTTTAAATTTTTTATTTTAAATCTATTGAAAAATATGTGGTGTGTTCTCTTTTTGGCCTTTCTAGCATTAGGCTGTAATCAAATTTTGATTGAAAAAGTGACAAATTCTGAAGTTTTTCATAAAGACTCCCTCTTGGCTTATTACATAGCACTTTTGTAATACATTTTTGGCTATGAATTTATTTCTTTATATTTAAGATCGATTTGTATTTTTGTGGTATAATTTTACCAAATTCCTTGCAGCTCTTATGAAGCTTTTTTTCCTTTTCTTTTCTTAATGCATTGTACAATGAGCTACCTGCAATTTTCCTTTGAATAGATTTTATATTCCTAGGGTTTCCTTTAGATAATTTAATAGGGAGGTCAGGTCTTTGATGTGGAATCCTTTCATTTAGGCATTAAAAAGATTTTTTGAAAAGTATTAGCTTATTAGATGAGGGGGGCGACCACACACATATTAAATTCAGAAGGCATTGTTGCCTCTCTAGGGAAAGTGGTAATATATTTCTACAAGGAAAATTGATATTCTTAATAAATAGGTAAGTTATTTCTATATTTTCACAATACTTGTGAGGATTAAAAAGTTTTGAAGTTTAAGAAAATGAAGCCTGAATTTAAAGAGCTGGTTCTTTTTAATCTGAGTAAACTTTATTGCAAAGTTTATTGGAGTTGGTGATTATGACTTAGGAATGATTAGATAAACTTTTAATTAAAACCCACTATTTTAAAGGAAAACCAATCTACAATAAACCCATTTTTAATCACAGCGCTGGTTTATTTCCTCCACAAATTCAGAGCAATTTTTAATTATTCACTACTAGGTATTAATTTGATTAGTATATTTATGATGTACCTATGTGTCATATTTTGTACAATGTGTTATTTTCAATTTTGTGTTTTCTGAGGCAATGTGGCTTGGCAGAAGTAGTTTACAAGTTTCATTGTTGTGAGGTAACTAGATTTGGATTCCTCTCTAATCATGTCTCTATGAACACATATTTAACCCTCCCAAACTTCAGTTCCATATTTGTAAAAAGGATTGTTAATTCCTTCCTCAAAAGTATATAAATATAATGGAAGGTATATGAAAAATACTTTCTGGTACATCAGAATGTTTCAATAAATTATCATGCAAGGAAAGATCAATTCATCAGGTGTAGGGTACTCAAACTCTTCTTACTCCAAAGAAAATATTGGCCATTGCCTAACTCCTAAGATCTCACCTTTAAGGCCTGGTTACATCCTGCCCAATACAGGTACGTTTATGTGCTTAGGGTCTTGGGACAACCTAGATAAATGGATGCTAACAATAGGATTTATGGTGAATACCTGTCCTGTGCCCTGGGCCACACTGTCATTTTGGGCTTCTTAGAGACTGAATAGCTCAGATTAGTCATGCAGGCATTCCATTAACAATCCTTGACACTTAGGGTTGGTTGAGCTCTCTACCTTGGCAATTCTTCCTTCCCAGGTGTTCTCGCATCCTGTTCCTGGGATAGTGGAGTTCTGTTGAACTCTACTGGGAGAGAACAATTGTAGTCTCACACCTGCTTTCTTCCTGACTCTGCCTTATGTGCTTTTTTCTTTACTGATTTTAGTCTGGATCATTTTACAGTAATAACCCAAAACATTGAATATAATGGTTTTCTTAGTTCTATCAGTCCTTCTAGAAATCATCAAACCTGAGGTTAGTCTTAGGGATCCTTGACACAACTACAGACAAAATATAAAATGGATATAGGAAGTAAAAATCTGCTTCACGTATTATTTTCTATGAATATGTTGATTATTTTCTATGATTAATAATGACTTACATGTATTATCAGTAATAACCACAACAATTCTATAATTTTTCATTGTCACCATCCTTCCATAGCAGATGAAGAAAATGATGTCCAGGAATTGGATAATTCATAGTATAAAACAGATGACAATAGGTGATATGTTTTGATAACTAACATATATAGTGCCAACCATGTTCCAGGTAGTATATTAATTTGTTTAATCCTTGCCACAACCAGTGTGTGCAGATATTGCAATTCCCATGTTGCAGATAAGACAAATGAGACATAGAAATCCTGACTTCCCCATCACAGAGCTAACAAGGAGTCAAGATGCTAAGCCAGGGAATCTAACTCCAAAATATAACTTCCAAAGCTGTTTCAAAAAGAACTACCCTAAAATGGAGCCCCTCCTCCCAAAGTAAATACTGTGACCTTTCTATTTCTAACCCAATTTAGTTTGTAAATAATTTGTCCAAATTTTTTGTACATTAGGATTGTCTGAGTTTAAACTTAAGCAATGAAAGGCCATCTTTTCAAATCCCATTACTATAGTTGACCAATGCCAGGATTCAGCCCTCGGGGGCAGTGGGGTCGGGGGTCCCTCGATAGGTGTGGATGAGATGAGGTCGCAAGAATACGTTCACACCCAATGCAGTGTTGAAGTGCATCTATTTTATTCTTTTTCAGTCGTTGTTTTATACTATTTTTTTTTATTTTTTTTACAATGAGGCATATAGAACAGGAATATTTACAGACTTGTTTTTCCAAAGGTTATCCTCAACCAGTTAAGGTTACAACACGTAAATAAAAATTCTTTTCCATTAGTTAAAATCTTTACAATTTTCTTTAGCCCCGTTAAGCAGTGTTCTATCTTATCTCAGGAAGTTAGGGGGTTCCAGGTGGGACCAGGTCGTAGCTATTTAGATAAACTAGCAAAGCATGTTTTTAGACTAATGCTTGTAAAAGATTAATGCATTGGTTTGTCTTGAGGCACTGCTTTTTTTCAGCTAAGAGATCAGTATCTGTCAGGCCACATGTTTCTAAGAAGTTTTCTTTTATAATTAATATAAAAGCAAAATCCAAAGCACCCAAAATTCCAGAATATAATAATGCAAAGTGGGATATGCCACGCATTCCTTCTTTTGGAATCGTCTGCCTTGCGGGACTCCAGCGGACTGAGTCTTGCTCAAGATCCAGCTACTAAGGTGCTGTGGCAGACCAACATAATTTCTCAAGTATTAATAGGATCGCACTGCTACTTTGTATAGATAATACTCATTTCTATAGATCTAGCTCTTCAGGTTTATTTTTTGCTCCAGGAGAGTCTTGTTATAAAAGCTAAAGCTGGAACATCTCTTCCATATGGCTGCCTCTAACCATGTAGACCAAGGGAGGTAGGGGGGAATTTTCAAAATCTTATACTTTCTCTGAAGAACAGCTGTTCATTTTGACAGAAATTTAACTTACCCCTCTTATACTTGAGAATTCTCAACAGTGAATTAACTTTTTTGTTGTTGTTTTGTTAACCATTGATGATAGGTGGTATGTTCATTGGGAATGGTTCTGTTTATAATTACTGATCCAGCTTCCCCAGAAGTGGGGCATACGTTTACATTTTAATTTCATTTACTTTTATTTTTGCTAATATCATCGGCATGACAAGACCCAGAACAAAACCATCTGATTGAGCACTTTCTTCTTGCTTAGACTTTACTCATTACATCCCACTTAGTCTTTTCATGCTTTTATGAGGTACCGCACATTATAGATGAGTGGGTCCCTGGTAGAGTAGCCCTATGCCTCATGGGGGCCAAGAAGGACTGACTCCAAGGCCTGTACTTAGTAAGCTGCTGCTCAGAGAGTTTGCAGTAAAGTTCAAGATTGTAATTTATAAGGGTGTTTTCAGTAACTTTATTAGAGAATATCAGTACAAGACATACTTTATTTTCTTTCTCTTTGGTATATCTTCAATTTACACTGATGGGTTCATGATTTCAGGGCTGGTTCTTTTTTAAAGCATAAAATGTTCTTTTAGAAGACTTGTAAACATGAAGCCTGTTGCTGGGGTTGGGGAAAAGTGAAGGCTGGAGAGTCAAAACCTTCTTTGTAAAAGTTTTTTTTCCTGTAGGACTGGTATGAAGCATAAAGATCACTTAGGGGGTACTAGGTGGAATTATCTGATCTCCCATATAAGCTAAGAATATCTATGGCCTTACAGGCACTATGCTTCATAGCAGGTAAAGCTCTTGTCTTTAGTCACATAGTGTTGTGTTCTAGTGGTCATGACTTTGGTACTGGTTTTAAACACATTGTATTCCATTACCAAACTTCATGTTATTAATAGATGATAGCACATTTCTATGGGTTAAATTGAGTTTATTATGGAGTTTTTGTTAGATGTCAGTAGGTTATTCAGCAGCTTAGTGTGTTCCTGTTTGTCCTTTGGATTTAAACTTGATTTTCTGCCATTGGTCACTGTGACCTTGAAACATAATATATGTCGTGGTGCCATTTCCCTGCCCCAATAAAATATTTTGCTCCCCTGCTTTTTTGTCCTGAATTACATGGTTTCTTCTTTAACACTCATTATCCTGACAATGCTTCCCTCTTTTATCATCAAAAATTATTTTGCTATTCTCTTTCATTAACCAATATTATCAGTGCAGTCCAATACTCCTAAATCCTTAAGTAAATGTCATTTTACACTTTACTTGTTTTGCTTAACGTCTCATCTTAGAGAAATATTTTCTAATGCCTTTACCTCTTCAGAACCCTGTTGTTATTTGTACCATATATATATAAAATCTCATTCAAAAGAATTTTTCAACCAAATTATTCTTAAATGTGTCATTTTACTCTTTTGGTTGAACATATGTAATTGCTGTGTAGGCCCTTTGAGTTTGAAGTACCAGATATCCCCATATGGATTTTTTTTTTTTACTTCTATACCTTTTTTTTTGAGCACAAGTATATACTCTGTTTGTATACTACTATATCTTTTATATCTTTTATTAGTCATTTCTAAGACTCTGAATATTTTAGAACCTCACTTTGGGGATAGGATTTATAGGTATATCAAAAACACTCCTTGCCTTGAAAGAGATTGTAATTGCATACCCCTAAATAGGGGGAATGCTGTTTTTGGTATTTTTATGCATATATGGGCACATAGATATACACATCAAGCTTTTCAGTTAGTATTTTCTAGTCTGTTAAATCCAGTCTATTCCTTCCCTAAACTTTATTCTTCCTAACTGAATTCATGTATGATGATAATCAAGGAGATAAATGATTTCTTCCATTCTTAAGTGATAGATGGGTTTTGCTTGTGGCAAGCCTTTGCCATTTTCTTTCTTTCTTTTTTATTGGTGTATGGTAATCATACATCTTTGTTAGATAAAAGCTGGTAAAGACATACATGCACACATTTCTTATTTAATCCTTCCAATTCCCGCCCCATCCCCTCTCCTTCTCAAGTTCATTTTAGTGATTGACTTTGGTATGTTTTTGAAAGTACAGCATGTATGTTAGGGTGGTGGCACCCCTTCATCACATTCAGTTAAGTCACCTTCTTTGCACATCTAAGGTTTCTCCTTATTCGTCTAGAGTCCCTATATGTCCCACTTTCTCCCTAGGTTCCAGATATTAGGGAGAGGATACAAACTTTTATTTTTTGTGACGGACTAACCTCACTTAGAATAAAATTTTCCAGTTTGGTCCATTTCCCTGCAAATGAAATGATTTTATTCTTCTTTATGGCTGAGTAAAATTCCATTGTTTACATATCCCATAGTTTTGTAATCCATTCATCTGTCGATGGACATCTTTGCTGGTGCCATAGTTAGGCAATTGTGAATTGTGCAGCTATAAACATAGATAAACATGCATTGGTCTGATAGTTTGGTTTCCATTCTTTTGGATAGATACCCAGAAGTGGTATTGCTGAGTAATATGGTTGGATCATTCCCATTCGTCTGAGGACCATCCATACTGTTTTCCACAGTGGTTGTACTAATTTGCAATCCCACCAACAGTGTATTAGGGTTCCCACTTCTCCACACTCTCACCAGCATTTGCTGTTTGTGTTTTTGATGATTGCCATTCTAATTGGGATTGGGTGAAATCTCAAGATAGTTTTTATTTGCATTTCTCTAATTACTAATGAGGTTGAATATTTTCTCGTACATTTGTTGGCCATTCGTATTTCATCTTTTGTGAAGTGTTTATTCAGATCCTTTGGCCACTTTTTATTAGGTTATTTGTTTTCTTAGTTGTAAGTTTCTTGAGTTCTCTGTATATTCTAGATATTAGTCCCCTGTCAGAGGAGTAGCTGGCAAAGATTTTCTCCTACTCTGTGAGTTCTCTGTTGAGGTTCTTGATAGTTCCCTTTGCCGCACAGAAGCTCTTCTGTTTAATGCAATCCCATGTATTGATGTTCCTTACCTGTGCCTATGTGTTGAAGTGTTGGGCCTATGCCCTCTTCAAGTAGCTGCAAGGTCTCTGGCCTGACTTCCAGGTCTTTGACCCATCTTAAATTGATTCTTGATGATCAGGGTGACAAAATAGGGTTTATTTCCATTTTTCTGCATGTGGTTAACCAGTTTTGCCAACACCATTAGTTGAAGAGGCTATCTTTTTTCCAGTGTATATTTTTGGCTCCTTTGTCAAAAATCAGTTGACTGTAAGTGTGTCAACAAGTCAGGATGTACCCAACTTGGTCATGATGTATAATTTTCTTGATATTGTTTTGAATGTGCATTGCTAGTCTTTTGTTTAGCAGTTTTGCATCTAACTTCATCAGTGAAATAGGCCTATAGTTTTCTTTTCTTGAGCTGTCTTTATTTGGCTTTAGTATTAATGTGATGTTGGCTTCAGAGAATGTGTTTGGTAGAGTCCAGTTTCTTTCTACTTCACAGAAAAGTTTGAGGAGTATTGGGATTAGCTCTTCTATAAATGTTTTATAAAATTCACTTGGAAAACCATCTGGCCCTAGGCTTTTGTTTGATGGTAAACTCTTTATTACTGTTCCTATCTCTTTGATTGCTATTGGTCGGTTTAAGTTTTCTATATCTTCTTGACTCAATTTAGAAATTTGTCAATTTCTTCTAGATTTTCCATTTTTTTGGAATATAGTTTATCAAAGTAGTTTCTGATGATCCTCTGGATTTCCACACTGTCAGTATAATACCATCTTTTTCATCTTTTATTTTGCTAATTTGGGTTAATTCTCTCTTTCTTTTGGTTAGGTTGGCTAATGGTTTATCTATCTTATTTTTTCAAGAAACCAGTTTTTGGTTTTGTTGATTTTCTGTATTGTTTTTTATTCTCTACTTTATTAATATCTGCTCTGATTTTCATAATTTCCTGTCTTCTACTGGCTTTGGGGTTTAACTGTTCTTGTTTTTCAAGCTTCGAGCTGTGTCATTAGGTTATTTATTGGGTGATTTTCTGTTCTTCTTATGTGGACCCTCAGTGCTATAAATTTTCCTCTTAGTACTACCTTCAGGGTGTCCCAAAGGTCTCTATTTTGGTTGGTTTCTAGGAATTTAGTTCCTTCCGTTACTTCTTCTATGATTCATTCCTCATTCAGCAGTGTGGTGTTCAGTCTCCATGTGTTATATGGTTACTCTGGGTCTTAAAGTTGATTTCTAATTTCATTCCTTGGGGTCTGAAAAGACACAGGGAATTATGTTACATTTTTTGAATTTGCCACTGCTCGCTTTGTGGCCCAGGATGTGGTCTATTTTGTAGAAGGTTCCATGGGCAGCTGAAAAAAATGGGAATTCAGCTGTAGTTGGGTAAAATATTCTGTATGTACCTAATAGGTCCATTTGGTTTGTGGTATTCTTTAGATCTGAGACGTCTTTACTGACTTTTTGTCTGGTCTAGTGATGTGAGAGGGGTATTGATATCTCCCAGTATTATTCTTTTGGGAGCTATGTGTGACTTTATATCATGAAGAGTTTGTTTTATGAAAGTGGCAGCACCAATGTTGGGGCATAAATGTTGACAATTGTTATTTCCTCTTGCTGAATTGTTCCTTTGACTAGTAAAAAATAACCTGCTTTGTCTCTTCTGATAAGCTTAGCCTTTAAGTCTAATCTATCTGATATCATAGTTACCAGTACTGCTTGTCTTTGAGTTCCATTGGCATGGATTAACTTACTTCAGCCCTTCACCTTTAGTTTGTGGGAATCTTTGCTTGTATGGTGTTTTTCTTGCAGGCAGCATATAGATGGATTATGGGTTTTAATCCATTTTGCTACCTTGTGTCTTTTTATTAAGGAGTTGAGGCCATTTATATTCAGTGTGATTATTAAGAGATGATTTTTAATTCCTAACATTTTGAGTTTTGAAGTCTTTTTGAGGTAGTGTTTGTTCTTCTTTGCTTAGTTGTTTGCTTCCTAGAAATTATTGTTTCTCTGGTTCTGATGTTTACTTGTTAGTTCTTCTTTGTAGTTAATATTTTTGAGTATTTTCTCTAGTGCTGGTTTGGAAGATATACTTTTTTTCAGTTTCTGCTTGTCATGGAAGGTTTTTATTTCCCTGTCAATGTTGAAAGATAGTTTTGCTGGGTAAGAGAATCTTGGCTGCAAGTTATTTTCTTGTAGAGTATGGAATATGTTGCTCCAGCCCCTCCTGCTTTCATGACTTGGTTTTGAAGGTCAGCAGTGATTCTAATTGGTTTGCCTCTAAATATCACTTGGCCTTTTACTTTTGTTGCCTTTAGGATTCTCTCCTTGGCTTCCACATTAATCAATTTGATTATTATGTGGTGTGGTGAACCTCTTCTTTGGTCTTGTCTCAAGGGAATTCTATATGTTTCCTATACCTGTGTGTCAACTTCTCTGTGTTTGGAAAATTCTCTGATATTACTTCTTTGAAAAGATGGTTTATTTCATTAGTTTCAACTTGTAATCCTTCTTCTATGCATATTATTCTTAGGTTATCTCTTTTAAAATTGGCCTAGATCTCATCGATGTCCAATTCCTGCTTTTGAATTTTTTTTTCTAAATTATTTACTATGGATTCATTTTTGCAATGGTCATATTCTAAGAGTAATATTCTTTTTTCCATGTGGCCTAATTACTGTTTATAGTTTGTGTTGATACCTTCACTTCAATTATTGCGTCTTTCACGTCCTTTACTTCCTTCTAGGTTCTCTTTGATTCGAGCTCTACACCACCTGAGGAGAGGTGTTTCATTCAGTCCCCATCTTGGGCTTCTCTCTATTTTACTTTATTTATTCATTCATTTATTATGATACTGATATTTTGCCATTTGTCTCATTAGTGGGAAGACAGTAGTATTGAGAGTGCAGAGTCTGTTCCAAGAACTCTGAGTTGAGTCCCATCTCTGGAGATTATCAGTGATGTGACTGTAGCAAGTTAC
Source organism: Graphiurus murinus (assembly GCA_004027655.1). Lineage (NCBI taxonomy): Eukaryota > Metazoa > Chordata > Mammalia > Rodentia > Gliridae > Graphiurus > Graphiurus murinus. The sequence goes on from PVLC010007934.1 coordinate 57,678, forward strand.
TTATTTTGCCTCATTTGCTACCAATATCAGCATGTATATCTTAGTGATATTACCTTTTGAAAATTAAATAACTTAATTTATATATACACCCCCATAACACTTTTGCTGTGTACCAATAATAGAAGTATAATAATTTTACATTTCCTATCTCATTATAACACTATTGATGTTTTAAGTCTTTTTCCTTTATTTTATGCTTCCATATGGAGACTGTGAGCCTAATAGCTGTCTATCATGTTTAGTTCTGTCTTTAGATTATGTCTACAAAGTTGTATCTCTAAAGTTATGTTTCATCAGTTAAATATTTGTCACTCATGCTATATTTACAGATTTTTAAATTGACTAGGGGTTTATATAATTGAAATATGTGTATTAAACACATATAAAATCAGTTGTAACTCATCTAATTTTGCCAATCTGTTGGTCAAATATAATTTATTATTCTTCTCAATTCTCAGTCTGAAGTATTGAATTACCACACATTAATGATATTGTCCACTGACAGGGTATTTTTATTGTAAAAGTTCTTTTTTTTTTTGACAGATATGAACAAAAGTTGTTATGCTAAATTATTTAAAGTACACAAATTTGATGTTTGTCAATTCTGAATGTCACTGTACTGACTATTGTGTGGCCCAACTAGGCAATAACAGGGATGTCAAGACCCTGTCTGAGTATTTCCTGTATAGCGACTCATTTTATGTCATCAGTTGAAGGAAAACCATGTACAAGTCCTGTGTTCTGGTATTGAGCTAGCTTGTACAATTATAAGGGCACATTTTCACTCCATCCTTATTTTGGTTGGCTTACAACTTGAAAATTGTATTTGGAATCTTTTCATATAGGCTTATGTCTTCATTAGCACCTTTCTTATTCTAAAACCATATTTGGAGCTATAAAGCTTCAAACCTAGAAGAAAATATTCTAGCTATAGAATTTTTTTCTTATCCTTTTGTATCTGTTTATTTAAAGAATTTGCTCAATTCCATGTGCTATATATTTTGAATTTGCAACTTTGAAAAAATTTGAATAAATTCTCCTAATTGTTGCCCTTGAGGCCTTGCCCAGTAAAACATACCTCAACTAAGTGGCTTAATTTTTCTCTTTACTGATAATGTTTGTTCTTATTATGAACTGCTCAACAGGATAATAAAAGCTTTTGACTGACAATTTCTGCATGAGTAAATGGTAATTTGTATTTTCCTTTTATACTCAATATTTTGTTCACAGAAATGGTATAGCTAAAAGAAAAGTAGATTATTCTAACACAGTAATGACAACAATATATGTAATAAGTCACATTAACCCATGTAAACATGATAGTAAACTACATTGTCACAAATATGAATAAAATGACATGCTCTGTACATCAGATATAGGCATTTCTTGCACAGGCACACAAACACAAACACACACACTGGTAGTAGTAGAGGTTGGGAAAAAGGCTACACACTAATAAGGCTAACTTTTATGATATGTTTTAAATATAACCTAGTTTACATGGGACATTTTGGAACTTTAGTTGGGTATTTTTCTTGGAGATGATTACACTAGCTCAAAAAATTTTGCCCTATCACCAAGCTTACCTGTAAATCCCACATGGCTTCCATTTTGTGTATACATGTGCTTTTATTTATCCTCATAAATAGAGTGTTTTTATAATATATCACTTTGGAACATAAGGAAAGCGAGCATGGAATGGAAAATCAAATCCTACTTTGGAAAGCCTTTTTTTTTTTGAAAGATTGTGTACATTAGTGTCTCATTTGCCTGAGAGTTTTGCAAATCATTTGAAAGAATTGCAAACAAACTCATAGCAAAGTTACAAAGGGTCAGTAATGTCACAAACAGGTTAATAAGTAATTTGCTGTTTTATCTGAGACTGACTTGAGAGAAAAGAGCAAATTGAAGCTAAAACAGTTTAATCACCAGCATATGCACAACCTTAGGGACATTCTAGTTTGCTTCTCAAAGGATAGTTTCCCATTTTCACAAATGTAATGTTCATATAAAGTTCAGCTAATAACAACTTGTATTGAATGTTAAGATGATGAATTGTTTCTGCCAAAGCATAGTACATCATGCTCTCCTATTCTTATTAATAGCATTTTTAATTGGATTTGGTAATCCTAGAAAAATTAGATTAATTTTACTGCCATTCTAGATTGCTTTCTAAGACATCTACTTTGTAATTATAAATAGGTGTTTCTAGGAACAAACTTACTTTGCACTATAAATAGTTAAAACTTTATTGTTTTCTTTTGGCACTTGGAATTTTTATATTACAAAACAAAGTAATCTTAATGAGAAACTGACAAGCAGATCATACACTTTTTTTTTTCTTAAAGACTGACTGGTATTCATTTTAAAATATTTTCTTTTCTTTTCTGTTCCTTTATAAGGGTATGCTTAAGAGCACTGAAGTGCAATTTTAAGATGTGTGTGTGTATATGTGTTTGTGTGTGTGTGTGTGTGTGTGAACTAAAATTTTTCTGTTCATTTCTAGAAGATGAACTTACCGAGAGTTTCTATAAGGTAGTCATTAATATGGTTGATCCTTGCCTCCACCCAAGGGTAAACAAATGCCAAGCAAGGTATTGAGTGGGAATGTATTGGACTCTCATAGGTGGTTGTTTTTGTTTGTTTGCTTGTTTATAAAATATATTTTATTTTATGTTATTCTGCTATTTAATGGGGCATAACATTTTCACAAGGCTTTTTTGAGGGGACTACAATCAATGATTAGCAATGCAAAATAGTAATCCAACTTTCTGAATTACAATCACTAGACAAACAGAACACTGTCTCACATGTGCACAAACCTGCATGGAAAAGTACTAAAGTTTTAGAATGGTCTTGTGTAATTTAATTCCTCTTTCTAGTATATTAAAAAAATGACCTACACTTTAATTTGCCTAAAGATACACGTGTACTCTGGTAGTTACATGCTACTTCTACCACATAGTAAAGTGAATACCAGAACTTCAGAGGCAGGAGCTGTGAGTGAATTTTTATTGGGAAGGGAAGATGACAACTTGAAGGGCCGCAAGTTGAAGCAGGAAACCTCATATTGTCACAGATATACATGGTATCCCCAAAATATTATGTAGTAGGCATTTCAATCTCACCTCCCCCCAGCCCCAAAACACCAAGTGCTTTTCCATTCAATCTAACACTTCTGAATTCTTTTTTTTTTTAATTTTTTTTATTGTAATAATTCGTGCTTTGTATATATACATTTTTGTTAGGTACAAATTGATATAGACAAATGTGCACACATTTCTCATCTGACCCTTTCCCCAATTCCCACCCCGCTCCCTCGCCCTCCCTCCCTCTCAAGTTCAGTTCAGTGAGTGATCTTGATATAATTGTGTAAGTACATCATG